>VZRR01009906.1:707050-745653 GCA_013398015.1 Oreocharis arfaki | reverse complement strand
CATTTTTCAGTGTATCCAACAAGCTACAAGGCTGGCCTTCACTTAAACAGAGGGACCACCACAGAACATGATACTGCAAGAAGATTGTATAAAGAAGTGTGTATAAAGTATGTGTTTGAGTGGCTGGTGTTAGCACACAGTGGAAAGTGCCTGAAGGCCTGGAAAAGTAATTTAGGATTTATGCAAATACCCTAACTGGCTCAGTTTACCCTCTACTGGAGCAAGAATAGAGATGCCCAAAGAACAGAAGCATTCCCAAACCACTAAGCAACAGCCAGTGGCTAGTAGTAGAAAAGTTAGAATTTATTTCATGGATTGTGAGTCTGGAAATCCCTCAGGACAGGGCATTTGGTCGGGAGACTGAATCTGAATAAACTACCAAAGAATAGACTCAGCCTAACTACATACCTTTTATGAATACAGGTTTTTTCATTCCCTAGAAATTATTAGACTGGCATCAGAAATGGAGAATAGTGTCTCTGTGAAAGACAACAGCCTTTGTGTTGTCTCAACTCTCTTTGTTTTGCATTTCACAATGAGGAAGTCACACTATCAAGAAACCTACTGCCGTGTAAGAACACAAAGTGCCTGGTTTCTTTCTTCTCAAGTCAGAAAAGTCACATGATTTAGAAACTGAAGTCTCAGCAAAAAAAGACCCAAACATTTTCTCCCTTGACTGTTTTTGAAAATCCTGCTTTAACTTGCTCAGAAATATGCTGATATGGTGTTGCCCCAGTTAATACAGTTCATCAGATTTAGCTTTCAAATTCACAAGGCAGAAGGAAAAAGTATTTAAAAATATCATGAAGTTTCAAAAAGCGTTTCATGAAACAATAGGAAATGGAGAGAATTCAGTGAAATAAAAAGGAAAATGAAAAATATCTAATTAAGCTATCTAGATCTCAGAGACTATAGTACAATTATTTAGTTACATATTACTGCGGGTATTTTTCCAGAATAAGTAAGTTTATTAAGAATGGTGAGAATATTTTACAAAAAGGTTCTAAAAGAACTCTGTTTGTGAATTAATCAGACTGATGGGGCATGTATTTCACAGCTTCTTCCTTTTGTCTCAGGTCTGTTGGTCTTTGAGCAAGTTTCATGTCATCTTGACATAGCTGAGGCCAATGATAAAATCTCTAATGACCTGCACAGGGCTTGGATTTTATCCTTCAGTGGTCACAGCCTGTTGCTCTGCCCTTCTCTCTAAGGAATGAGTTGTGGCAAGTCTCCTCAAAAGGATCAAGGTTTTTTTCAAATTGTACAAATATGTGTGCTGGCAGGTGGTTAGCAAACAGGTTTAAGGTAAACCAATGTTGAAATAATCTGTTATAATGAAATATGCACTGAAGTCTGGATTAGCTCACTTCTGTACCAGCCAGCAGCTTCTTCCATACAGAACCTGCTGACTGTGCATCCATCTGCATTTCCACCAGGACGGTTGGACTTTGGTGTTTGAGAAGGTAAAATGGTTAGAACTATCTAAAATGTGAGTCGTTCCTATTATTCTTACTGTATCTTCTCCCTAAATATTACTCATAAGAGAAACAGAAAAATTTGTGCAAAATAGAAAGCAGCACTTTCTTTTTAGCATGCAACAGGAACTTTTATAAATAGCTGTTAATAAAAGCACATGGAGCGTTACGTAGTGACTGAGGCAAGTTTTCCCCACATCCTGCCCAGAGATGGAGGTCTTTTCTAGTCTGAATATACAGGAAATAGCCAAGCCAGTTCCCCCAGATCCCTTCATGGCAATGCAATTGAACAATCTATTCAGAGAATTATGGGACCTCATCTGCACTTGCATCAGAACCATGTTTTTATTTGCATCTAAATTTTCTAATGTTCTCTTTCCTCGGAGGATGGATAGAAAGGCTCAAAGTGGGCATCAGTTTTCTTTCTTTACTGTTCAGCTAATCAAACCCTCTTCCCCTATTTTAATTTTTGATTTCCTCCTTTGCTAGGAAGATTCCTTGCATTCCTGTATGAATGCCTCTCTCATGCCTCAGAGGTTCTCCGTTTGTAATGAGAAGGAGAAAAACTCCTTATTCCACATTTAAATGTAGAGAGCTAATGATTTTTGATTGTGCTATTAAATATTTCCAAGTATTTTAATCCAAATTTTATATCCTGTCAAATCTCTGGAGCAAAATACAGAAAATGCAGTTAATATTCAGTATTGACCTGTAATTTTTTGATGATTTTGGACATTTGGGATTCTCTTATAATTTTCGACTGAATATTTTCTTCCCAATACTTAGACCTTGCATTGATATTTATGAGTGCATAGTTGCTTCTGATATTTTTTTCAAGCCACTTAAAATTACAATTTATCAACACTAGACTGTACATAGAAAAAATATTAATATCTGTCACAGTAGTACAAATACTAAATAAATACTGCATGAGCACTGCTCAGAATTCAGGGCAAATGCAAAATTAACAGTTTCACATAATAAAGCTACATGAATTTCCATATGCTGGCAATAAAAGGACCATAATTTTTCTTTATTATCTTTGAAAACATATTTTAGGTCATTAGAACCCTATTCCTGTAGGCTAATACATTTTATCTGTCATTTGTAATTATGCAGTTTAATGAATTTGGGATTTAGATGTAACTAATTATCTGCCTGAATCCACAAATCATCTATACCATGTGTGCAAATGATTTGGGGTATAAAAGTTATAAAAATAAATGTTGAGAAAAAATCCAGCCAGGCCTCAGTTTTGGATACAGTAGGAGTATTGTATCTGGATACAGTATAAGTCCCTTTGGCTCTGATCCTGCAGTGTACTTAAATCACAGGGAAGTATCTCAGGCTTTAAAAAGAAACCTACGAAATCCAAATTTTTGCTTATAACTAATGGGGTTTGCACGATGAGTAGATGTTTTGTCTTTAGCAGAGTCTTCTGCACTGCCCAGAGGTGATTCTTTTCATGGTGCCTTGATATTTGAACCTTCAGCACGCATGCATACCAAGTTTGCACATTTTTTCCCATGACCAGATGAGGGAGAAGCTTTGCAATAGCGCCCTCAGCTCTTTCATGGAATCACAGAATAGTTTCAGTTGGAAGGGACTTAGAAGACCATCTAGTTTTCAGGTGTTACCCTTACAAGTAATGAATAATCTGGTTAATGTACTTTCTGTTTGCCAGAACATGTTTTCTCGTCTCCTCATCCAGTCTTGCTGGTGTCTTTGCTAAGTCTTCAGCAAGGTGTGCTTAACAACTTCATTGCTAACTTGTACCTTTTGTGTGCACTGTTTTGAAATGGCCAGTGAGAACCACAAACATTCTGGTTGGTGTGGAAGCCACGGGCTGCACTTGGACACGTTTATATAGCCAAGTCTCCAGGAGGTACAGACATGGTTACAGTAAGTGCTCTGCTCCCTATGGGCTCTGTGGTGTCTTGGCACAGAGCCAGGGCTGCCCCTCTGACACACGTGCCAGTGCAGGCCCCATGTCATCTCTCCTCTAAGTTTCTTCAGCTCCTAGGAATAAAAAAAATTCTGATAAATTGAACTTGTTGATTATTTGACTGTGCAAAGCACACAGCTTATTTAACACAGCTGTATTTTCACAGAATCACAGAATCAATTAGGTTGGAAAAGACCTCTAAGAGCATTGTGTCCAACCTGTGACTGAACACCCTGACAACTAGACCATGGCACTGAGTGCCACATCCAGTCTTTCCTTAAACACTTCTAGGGACGGTGACTCCAGTACCTCTCTGGGCAGTCCATTTCAATGTCTAAGCACCCTTTCTGTGAAGAAATTCCTCCTGTGTAATGTCCAACTTAAATCCCCCCAGGTGCAGCTTAAGACTATGTGCTCTCGTCCCGTGTCTGGTTGGGTGGGAGAAGAAGCTGACCCCCACCTGGCTACACCCTCCTTTCAGGGAATTGTACAGAGCGATAACGTCACTCTTCAAGATCTTAAGCCTCTTCTCCTTAGAAAATTCCGAGGCTCTCAGTTACCTTCCCTAGCAGTGCCACCAAGTGACGGGCCGGGGCAGGAGGCCGTGTTTCCCCACGGCCGTGTGACGGCTCGGGGTGCGCCTCAGGGCTGCGGGCACAGTGCCCAGCTGAGCGCCGCCAGCCCGCCTTCCTCACAGCACAGGGGAAAAACGGAGCATTAAAAAGAAAAAAATCACGATGTCTATTAAAAGCAAGTCCCAGCAGGGCCCGCCCGCTCTGCCGGGCCCGCCCGACGACCAACGGCGTCCTGCTCCAACCTCCGCCCCGGGGAAAGGCCAAACTGAGCGGGCACAGGGACACGGGGCAGGCCGGGGCCGGGCGGTGCCGCCCGGGGATCCCGGTGTGGGCAGGGCGAGGACTCCCAGCTGCTTGAGGCCCGGAGCCTGCTCTGTACGCGGCGAGCTGCTGGTGCGGGAGGAACGTGCGGCTGGAGAAGGCGAGGCCCCGCTGTGACAGCCCCCGCGAGCACCATGCTGCCCACCCGGTAAGGCAGCCCCCGCGTCCTCCGGCCCGGGTGGTGAACGGCGGCCGGGGGAGACGGTGCCCCGGCTGCGCCGGGCCCGGGCAGAGGAGGCCGTGCCCCAGCCCTTGCCCCGCGGCCGCGCCGCGCTCCCCCGTGAGGAGCTTGGGGCGCGGCCAGGGCGGGGCACCCCGAAACTTGAGCAGCGCCGCGGGCAGCGCGGTCCGGGGCAGTGGGCGTGAGGGGGCCCTGCGGGGTGCGGCTGGAGCCGGAAGGCGTTCGCCGGTCGTGCCGTGACACACCGAGCCCAGAGGCTGCAGCAGTCGTAGAGGCGTTTCACTATCGCCATTCACGTCATTCCTGGTGCATACGGCACTCTGCTGCCTTCTGAGTTGGTGGGGTTTTGTGTGTGTGTGTTCCCTTTTACTCTCTTAAGGTCTCCAGGTGTATCTGCAGAGAAAGCTTGTGTGTACATGATATATATGTGGAGATATAAATGAAGTAGAGAGAGATGTGTAAATGGCCTTGCTTTTCTGTTGGTGCCTGAGGACCTGCCACCTTTCCTTTTTTGAGGTGAAACCCCGGTCCCAGGGGAAGAAAGTTAAGGGACCAGCAATCCATATTCCTTGTCAGGATGATGATGTGAACTATCACAAGGGGTTTTACACACCATCTGTGTATTTTTGTGTTACCACTGTTATGCTTGTCTGGAGAAGTAGTGCTGGCTAGTACCTGGTAGAACACTTAGTGAATTGTGGGTGGATTACATTCTTTGAAGGGTTTCATGGTTGTCCCTTCTTGCTTAATGGCTAAGAGGATTATATCCTGCACTTTAGGCTCTTTTGAGTTGCTGCAGTACTAAGCCATGGAGGAGAAGACCAGGCTTAGCTGAATGGAACCGCTTGTGAGACCTTGTGAAATCGTTCTTGGGATATCCCTCCTTCCACTGCTATGCACACCTGCCAAGTGCAGAAGTGTATGGTTTGGGTCATGGGTGATTTCCTAGAGGCACGTAGACCTCATCTGTGTTAAAATGCTACAGGGTAGAAGCTGGTGTTGGGTCCAAGTTGGTTGTCTCAGGGCATCAGTGAAACATTCTTCTTTCCTGTTTTTAGGTAAGAATAGGTGTCAGTTGGAATTTCAACTGTCTTGGAACTGTTGTACTGATTGTATCTCGTTCTAAAAATCGAGCTGAAAATAAGGACTGGTGTTTCTGAAGTCATCAGCATAATTCCAAATTAAATCCTAAATTATTTCCATGGGATTATTTTTAATAACACTAAATTCTTCTGCTCTGCCTGTAGGTTGTGCATCATGAAGAAGTTTCCTTCTGTTCTGGTTAGGACACTCACTTCTGGGACCAGTGGCTCCCCAGGGCTTCCTGACATGTCTGAAGGTAAAGTAAATGGCTGTAATCCAGAAGATTTAATGATGTTACTAGGGAGTTTATTCTTTCAGGTGGTGTCCCTTCATGTATTAATATGGTTTGGATAATGAACCTGTCCCTGTCTGTTAGCTCATGGTATTAGTGCTTAGGAAGCAGCAGAAAATCACTGTGTGTTTGGAAGTGAATGGCAAAAATAATGTGTAATCATTGAAATTGCAGATTTAGAGGCTCCTCTGGTTCTTTGGCCTTGGAAGAGCCTCGTTCTTTTCTGGCAGGATAACTGCTGCTCTTGATAGAAAGTCGATGTAGTACAGGCAGGTACGATGAGACTGGAGAGAATGGCCAAGAAATGAGGACCTGAGTGGAATTATAGTCTTACAGAACCTTTTAATGTGTCAATTCTGTTAATTTTGTAAACTTGTAGAAATCTTTTTAATTGGATCAGCAGCACTGCCTCGTGAAATTGCTTTTGTCAATAGAGCTTTGTGTTGAAAGATTGTTTCAGTGCTCTAATAGTAATAAACCATAATGCTCCTGTTTCAGGAGCTTTTAAGAAGGTTTTCTTGCATTCTAATCCCTTGTACTTAGAAAAGGGCAGGAGGAAAAAGGCTGGAACCAGGTACAAATAATTCCTTCATGGAGTTCTGCTTATTTCTGAGATCTTTTTTTGTGTGTTCTCTAAACAGAAGTCGCCAGTAGTTACTGGTCATCCAGTAAAAGAGAAGATGAGAGTTATTCGTTGTTAGAGAACTTATTTTTGTTGTTAATAAATGGTAATTTAGGAGGTCAAAGGAGAGAAGCAAGGATACAGAATGTTGCATACTTGCAATTTGCCCTGCTTGTTTATTTGGATATTTGATAATGATACCACCTAGAAGGCCAGTAAAAATAATGAAATAATGAGGTCATCCTGGTACTCCAAGGGGTACTAATATTTTGTGGAGTACAATAACTGTAAACATTTGAGAGTCTGTTTCAAAATTGTTCAAATTCAGTTTTGCTGATATGTAAACTAGGTTTCTTCAGTTTGGTATCCATGCTTTCACAAAACACCAAATACTTTTTCTTACTAGCTTTTCACATGCTTCCTTTTCACAACTTTGGGTTCCAGTTGTGAATGCCCTCACTTCTTCCATGGTTCTCCCAAAGGCTACACAAAGAAGGACTTTGGAATTTTCCTCTGAAGAAACTCTTATCCCGCTTCCTGGAAAATGCTCCAGATACTCTTTCCAAAGTTAACAGTGTTTGTCAACAGTAGCCTCAAGTTTGGAAAACTGTTTGGGATTACACTGCAAACAGATACCACACAGAGTCAGTAGACAAGGAAGTGGAAAGCTGGCTTGAAAGGAAAGGACAAACTGAGTTGAAACCAAAAAGACACTGACTGTAGATCAGGCAAGGATAGGTTGTCTGCAGTTACTAAAATTAAAGAACATTTACGTAAATGGAGCTGAAGCAGGTAGAATAGTCAAGTAAGTCCTTATTAGATGTAAAATGCATTGTTTCTTTTCATTGTTCATCTAACCTGTGTTTTGTACTCCACAGGACAGTCACCCATTCATGTGAATAATGGTGTGTTGTGGTAATTTGTATATGTTAAAATATTTGCTGTAACACTAAACTTACTCAACTACTGTTTTTCCTTACTTTTTGATGAAAAATGAAGTGCCATTGTTATTCTCTGTGACTTGCTTAAAGCCCCATTGCCTTTGGTGAATGGCCCTGGTCTTAATTGTGGCTGTGTTGTTGCACTAAATCTCTGTCAGCACACTCTGTTTGTCTGCAGTGCTGGATAATACATTTCTAAGAGGCTTGTGGGATACAAAATCTCTCAGCAGCTCCTGCAGTACCTGGCTTCATTTTAGACAGCTAAATCTGCATCTTTCACCTTAGTCCAGACCAAGCTCTGTACCAAAGCTGGTGGTCTCCCTGAACCTGGGTGCAGCTAGAGAGGCACTGGCAGGAGGGGCATGGATCTCACGGGTAGAGATGAATGCAGTGATCTTGTCCAGCTGCTCTCCTCGTGTCCTTTTCCGCAGCACAGTGCAGATAAACTCAGAGCCTGCTGCTCTGGCATTGATGATCCACTGATAACAGTTTAGGAGATACTGTGAAATATGCAACATGTGATAATGATGGAGAAGTCCCATTTGCTATAACTGTTTTGCACATTTAAGATATTTGCCAAATAAGAAAAGAGAAATAGCTTACAGATTTTTGTGCTTAATTTTCTTACTTAAATTTCTCTTGTTACTTACTTAATTTTCTAATATCTAGAAGAGCAATATAGTCTTTGCAGGGAGGAAGAAAAAAGAGAAAAACTGTATACTTATGAGCTGTAAAATGGACTAGATTTGGCTTCACAACATTTTAGAAACACTTCACACTTTGTCCCTTTTATTATTAAGATAAAAATTGTATGTGTTCTCAGCCTGGAAAAAACTTATTTTTATACCTAAAATTGAAATCAGATGTATTAAATGGGACTAACATCTTATATACATTTTTGCAGGTTTGGACCCAAGATTTTTTTTCAGAGCTTTTTGCCTCTTTAGAGTTGAAAAGGAAGATGAACTTAGTTTAAACGAAGAGAAACTGCTGTTTATTCCCTCTCCATCCCAGCACAGTCTGCACACTATTGAAAATTTGAGGTTTTGTGTTCTAGAAGCTTTAACAGTGTTTCTGCTAACACTGTATTGATCAAATGCATGCTATGGTAGCTTCACAGGTGGAGTATGAGTAACAAGAAAGTAATACCTATTCTGTAAGCAAGCCTGCTGCTGCTTGAGGAAAAAGGAATCAGACCTTCCCTGTTTCCAAAAGAAATCAACTCTCAAGATTTTCAATCAGGTTCTTTCACTGAATTTTTTTTTGCTCTTAGAATTAGTAGTAGAAGTCTTCTAATTTCAAAACATGTTTTTAGCCTAATTTTGTAAAGAAATGAGGCCTAAGCAATCTATTTTATTTTGTCTCTGTCTACCTATCTTCTTGTCCTCCTCTTCTTCCAGAACCTTTTGTTGCTTGGTATCCACCAAAATAGATGAGCCACCAGTCTCAAAGAGAAGCATATTTCCAGAAACTTTGTGAAAATTGGCTTCCAAATCAGAGGTTTGTTAGGGTGCCAGAGCTAGTGCTTGGGTCAGCCACGGAGCCTGCTGTTGTTGGCTGGCTGTTGGTGAGTCACTGGCATCCATGTGCTGGCTGACAGTCAATCCCTTGCCTGCCTCTGGCTCAGGCTGGTGCTTCTCAAGCAGGCAGGCAGAGTAGAAACAGGCTGGGAGTGTAGGGACAGGGGCTGAGGGTGCTGCAGGGGAAGGAACAGGGAGGGGGAGGTTTGGGGTATAGCAGTGGTGGTGGTGTGGGGGGACTTGAACAGAAGCTGAAGTGGCTGAGGAGGAGGGGAGCAGAGCTGAACAGATCTGACTGAGAGAGTGGAATGTGATTTAAATCCTAGGAATCAGCTAGGCTCACTCCAGGGTTTATAGGACAGCTTGCTGATCACTCTGCATACTCTGACCTGGCATTTAGCTTGAACAGTGCCAAGCCTGATAAAGGATCAGCTTGTGACTCACCAGCTGCCTCTTTCAATTTCACCATGAAATTCACCAATTTCACCAGCTGCCTCTTTCAATTTCACCATGAAATTCTGGATATTTTTTGGTTGCTCTTCTTTGACGAGTCCCTCTTTTGCCCTAATACTTGAACCTCCTTGCATAAAAAATTTTTGTAAATAAGCAAGGAATCCCTTCTATGCAATTCTCAGCTTCTGTTCTGAGCTTGGGAATTGTTGCTGCTTGTTTTCAGGTGTTTCCAAATAGCTAACATTCACCTGCCTAACAGCCGTGGAATAGCTTGGCTGATTTGATGGGACCTTAGCACTTAACACTTAATCTCATCTGAGAAAGAGTAGAAAAGATGCTTATGCAGATCATTCTTGAAATTTAGGAGAAACTTGTGCAGGACTAGTGTTAAGTCTGAGGGTGCAAACAGGGCCAGAATAAATTTTACAGGCCTGTCTTCAGTGTCTTAACACTGTATTCTTTCAGACTGCTAAAAATTTGGGCTATGAAACCCTGCTGACAAGAACCAGTCTGCTGATACTGCCTGCCTTCGTGGGTGGGATTATTTGGTATTCTCCTCATTCCCTGTTTCCCAGCTGCACTGTTCCTTTTAAAATTCTTTTATGGCTTTCTGATTTGTGTTATCTCCACAGTTTGTGTTTAGGCTGTAATATTTTTGCATCAAAATTCCCCAATCTAATCTTGATCCATGCTGTCTTTCAGTTGTTAATTAGCACTGGAGGTGACCGATTGCACTAACAAACACTCTTTGTTGACTATATGCAATAAGCTATGGCATTATGTTACTCAACCCATTCCTGTGATATGCCTACTAACAGCAGCAGAGAATTTGGCCAGACTTTCTTTTCTCGGCTGCTATTTGCATGAATTTGCTTAATTTTCCTGTTCTGGGATGAGGATTGTGCCTTTAACACCAGGCAACCTCATGTTTATCACTTGCAGAACGAAGCTTGATTTGCTTTGATTTTTTTTTTTTTTTTTCCAGTGCGGAGCAAGTTGAGGGATATAGTGGGAGCATCTACCAACTGGAGGTACAGTGTGCATGACATGTGTTTTACTTCATTTGTGAAACCAAGGTGGAGCTCAGGGTTGTGGTAGTGGAAGTTACCAATAGTTAGCTTGCTGACTGGGGAAGAAAAAGATCCACTAAAAGGTAATTGAAACAAGGCTTCTGAATTGGTCCTTTGTGGATCACAATCTTCGAAGATTTTTCTGGCAGAAACAAAATGCCTCATCTTGGTGCTTGCAAGATTGTCCCACTAGCTTTAAATCCAATGGGAGTTACAAGCTGTAGTGTCTGGCTGACAATGCTGTGTTGCTGTTACCTCTTGAGTTATGCCTAGGTGGATTGCCCACATGGTGGATTTATCCTGCACTGGATTCAGAGGCAGCTGAGCTTGCTCACTGTGTAGCAGGGTGCATTCCAAATGGCCCCCATGTCACTTTGGAAAATTGTCAGCTTGGGATCAGAGTCTCTTTAATCAGGAGCATCTTGAGCATTTCATCTGTCTGCTCTAACTTAATTTTTGATTAATTTACATATACTTTAAATAATTGCTGGCTTGGCTTTATTCAAGTTACTTTCCTACCCCTCCATTATGTTGAATAAGCCAGAGTTGACAGTAACCCTCTACTGTTAAGAGTCTGGAAGAGTCAATATAGCAGTCTGGAGGAATTCTGTATTGCAGTTTGGTTAGTTCCATGTTTATTGTTAATTTTGGCTGTGTTTGCTGAGCTCTTTTTTCCCACTTTGTGCAGTGATAAGGAGATGAAGAGAGGCTCGCCTGGGTGGAGTGTCTGATGTGTCCAGGCCTTCTGACTCAGTTTATCTAAACACAACTGTAGGCATGCTAACAAAAATGCCTGAATCTGGGAAGCTGATTTTTGCCTAGTAAGAGTAGTATCTAAGCATGAGGGGGCTTGAACTTTTCATCCAGTCAGCTAGAAAAGGTTCTAGAAATTGTTTTGAAAAAGCCTTTCCCACATCCCAGAATGGCTGAGGAGGAACGATGCCATATGGAAATACCATTTGAAAGTGGAGATTTTAGAGGGCTCTGGTCAAGTCTGATCTTCCATCTGGTTTTTTTTTTTTATCCCCACTGCTCCCATCCTGGAGGGAGATCAGACTGAGGCCAGGATCACCACAGCAGTGTTTTTCTGAGATAGGTACTTCTCTTGTGCTGTATAAAATACAGCAGAAATGGTTTGCAGAGTTCTGAATCCTTCAGCTACCATGAAGAAGTAAAGCCAGGGAGACCACAGATGGCAGTGCTTGAGAATGACAGATTTAATACAAAGAGGTTTGGAGGACATGGATCATGTAGCCTTTAAGAGCCCACTTTAAGAACGGAGTAACAAGGAGTTGATACATGCGGAGAACAGATAGCTGAGGATTTAACTGAGTTAGGCCACAGAATAGCTAAAGAGGACACATTTGAGAAAACAGCTTAGGGGTCCTGAAAAGGGAGCTAGGGAAGGACTGATTTACATATATCTGGAATGCTGGCAGAGAGGAGGGATGCATGTTGGAGGAACATCTTCAGCCATTAATTTTCTAAAAGGAGACTTTGGTTTGTGGTTTCTCTTGTAAAGGCCAGTGGCATTTTGTATTCATTGGTTATTAGAAAGAAATATCTTGCTTATGTGTTTATTCTGGTTTTGTACTTAAATTGTAGTTAAAACTATTCATCTGTTCATTGTTAAATATAGTCTAGATGGCATTGTGACCATTTCAGAAATATATAAACATTTCTCAGAATGTTTAGGGTGTAGGTTAATACTTAGGTGACTTATTGTTACTGTCTGACTGGTACTGCAGTGTGTAACAGCATTTGTTCGTTGAAAAATGTTATTACATTGAGCCCGGTGCTTGTGCATATTGAAGAGCACATTCTGAAGAGGAAGTCAAGAAGAATTCTGCTGCTGATGTCCGAGGACCCAGGATGGAACTGGTGAAAACAGAATATAGTTGAATATTGTTATTGTTAGGTTTCTTTATGTTTATAGACAAATTTCTGATTTACTTTCTGATTAATTTCTTTTAAGCCTTTCACTGAAAGACCTTGGAAAAAACTTTTAAAAAAAGCATAAAGATGCATCATCTTGGACATTGCATCTTTCTTTAGTTATCTACTATATTCCATTTCTATGCAGTGGCATAACTTCAAACATTAACCCTCTGGGGGAGGTTGTTATCTGTTTCCTCTGAACTCCATGGTAGTCATGTTGCCCAGATGAGGTAAATAACATTTCATGTTTCAAACAAACAAACAAATGAAACTAACCGAGGTTTTCTGCTTGACTTTTACTCTCTTTGATCATGGATTATTAATGTTTCCCTGAAACTTATTAAACATAAAAGAGGGAATATAAATACATTGAAGCTTGATTTTTGGAAGTAATACTCAAGCCAAGTAAGCTTTCATTTTAAATGGTAGATACCTATGATACCTAGAATTCATCCACAGTCGAAACTTACGACAAAATTTCTTTTTGGTGAAAAGGTTTTCTGTTGTTTTCTTTCTTTTTCTTTTTTTTTTTTTTTGTTTAATTGGTTTTGTTAAACACAGTGTCACTGAGATCTCAGCAATGCAGCATGCACAACTGAAGGAATGGCACACGTCCAAAGATTTAACATTAAGTTTGGTTGCTTAGTGTTTTATGCATTCTCTAGCTCTATGAAATGGATCCATAGTTTTGCATACTCCATGGCTTTATACCAGAACTGTTGCATGTTTAACCCTTAGGTTTTTACTAGATGAGTATTGATTCCAGGGATGTTAGGAAATACATGCTTTATTCAGTCAGGTTGCACTTTTAAGGGGAGGGAACTTTGGTGGAACAGGTAAGGGAGAATGTTGGGCAAGACTGTTACATCTTGTAGATACCTGTGCAAGGAATCAACTTGGTAGATTGGAAAGAAAGTTCCAATGACAGTAAGTTGTCCCCTTCTCCATTTTGGGAGTTGCAGCCCCTCTGACTTGGTGGTGCTGGAAAAGCAGCTCTGAAGGAATAGTTCACCCTTTTCTGTGTCGTTTCTTTCTCTTACTTTCCTGTATAATTTTAAGATATCTGGGTAGGAAGAGAGAAGTAGGTTAGTTTTCTTTGTCTTTTAGCTTGCTGTTAGAACAGTGCTGCAAAGGGGGAACTTACCTGTGGATGATGGCAAGTTTTGGCAGATTAGTTCTCTTGTTGTTAGTGCTGGCCAGCACTGTACGTCTACTTTACTTCTTGGGAGAGATTGTAAATTGATGGTCAGTCCTTTAAAATTGGCAGTGTGGGAAGATTTGTGATACTGTAGCTTTGAAACACAGGAATATGCACAAAACCTCATAGGCTTACAGATATGTCTGATCTGTTTTTTTTCGAGGGTAACCATTCTGATAGTGTTCAGAATTAGATGCATTTTGTTAATCTCATTAGTGAGAAGCGTCTGCTTGCCGCTTGTACACAAACTATTTCGAACATTTCTGTAGTAGTCTTGCTTAGCATCTCTCATTTTGTGCATTTCACTTTCTTTTCAAGGCAACACTCACTGTGTCTTGCTATTTTTACTATGTTTTGGTTTTAACTTTGATAATCATAAATGTGACATCTTTTAGCTAGGGCTGCAGTTCTGTTATACTTCAGAATAATGGGTTTTTTCTTACCAGGGATCATGTGCAAGCAATGCAAGAAAGAAAAGCTCTTCATACTTTACTGGCCAAGCGGCAGGAAGATCTCCCTCCTAGGAGAATGAAGGATAGCTACTTGGAAGTTATTCTACCTCTAGGAAGTCAGCCTGAAATAAGAGAAAAGTACCTGAATGTACACAACAGCGTAAGGTAACAAAGCAACCATGTTACACATACAGGAAACTGTTAACTTCTGTTTGCTATGTGTATAGGTATTGAATTGTCAAACCCCTATATTGCAGGTTTGGAAGGATACTTGAAGATCTTGACAGTTTAGGAGGTATGTATCTATGCCCTTGTAAAGGCTGCACAAAGTGAGTTTGAGTACTGCTGAGCACTGGTTGGTGTGACAGTATGAACTTGGAGGGAAACCCATAATTGTGCTATTGCAGAAGGGAAGGAAAAAAAGAAGACACTGGTACTGAAAGAGAAGGATGGATGATAAAGAGCAGATGGAAGCAAAATTGTTTGGCTTCCTGCCTCTGTCAGATTTTAAAGGGCCAGCTACAAAAATAATTTACTGAGAAGTAAGCCTATATTATGAATTTGTATTGAGTGTGAACTCAGAAAATTTGAGGAGTGCATATTGAAAATGAGAATTTACGATTTTATTTTTAATCTTGAAAAAAACCTCAACAAAAACTGACACAAACCCCAATAGATAATGAGATGCAAACATTTAAATCTTCTTTTGGGGGACAAGAGAGTATAATCTGGAAAGAATGTGATATATCCACTAAAAGCAAATTTAAAACAATTGGAGTGTATTCTTGGGTTCTGCAAATTGTTGTTAAGGGTAAAACCAACTCAGTTGTTTCATGAGTTAGATTTCTTAATTTTTTTCACCTTTTTATTTACATAGTGGTCTTGAAAAGTTCAAGATCTTTGATTTTTGTATACAAGTGCAAGGTTGTTAATAGAGCTGGGAGATACTTTTATCTTGAAACATCACCAGGTGATTTCCTCCATCCAAGTTCTGTAACTGGTTGGGAACTTTTTGATGGAGGTTTTTGCCAAGAATTAAGTGCTTGTTAAAGGCAAGTTGTGAATAAAACAGTTTTTTTCTGTTCCTTCTGAGAGTCCAGGTGGACAAAATTGAGGAAGGCAGAGTGAATGAATGAATGCATGTCTATTGAGGATAGACAGAATAGCTGCATGACTGATACATCTTCCTGGGAGGTGGAAGATACTGGCTTCGGTATCTGTCCTGAATTAGAAAAGGAGACTTCAAACTGTTGGCTACCCTCCATTGTTAGATGACATGAGCCTGTTTTTCATTCTGTGCCTTGTTTATTTTGCCCAGAAATCTGTGAAGATCTTACTTTTTTCCTGTGACAGAACAGAATGTCTTTGCCTTGTTTGCAGTCATACTGGGTTCCAGTCAGTTCTGCTGGGGATGTATTGTTTTGGGTTAATCAAGATTCTGTCCCAGTTAGACAATATTCAGGGTAGTCGTATTGATATAATAAGTTGATAGGCTTTACAGGTTTTAGAATTGTGACTTCAGTAAACATAGGGAAAAAACATCTTAGATTACTTGGAAAGATAGAGATCTTCCAGATCACAGATCACAGAATATTCTGGTTTGGAAGGGACTCACAAAGATCATCAAGTCCAAGTGAAGGGCTCATAAGTGGATTCTTTCTCTCTTATCTCGTTAAGTACAAGACAAATAGTTTTGATAATGAAAATCTGTGTTGAGTGAAAATTACATGAGCACTAGAAAAAAATTTGCAGCCTTGAATTACTCCAAGGAGTCTGTTTACTTGGATGTGCTCTTATGAACAAAGCTCATTAGTTTAAGTGGTTTAGCTGGTAGTAATTGCAGTGTGATAAATACCTCTGACTATGGTTTCATGCCTGTAAGGCACAGTTATCTCCACCTCTTTAAAGGAATCAGTATTTAAAAAGTCCTCAGATAGCATGTATCCTTGGACAGCCTTCATGAAATCAAAATAGAAGATAGGAAAAGTCTGAGACAGGGAGCTGCAGAGGTAGAGCAAAGAGATTATGTGGGATTGGAAGTCAAGTGATGAGCTGGTTTAAAATGCTTAGTTAAATTTATCTTTGTAGTAAGTAAATATGCATAAAACTGAGACATCTGCTGCTGTTTTCTTTATAGCAATCCCATGTGTTACATAGATGAAAATGTGGAAGCTGTGCTCTCCTGTAGTAGGATACTTTAGTTTGTGTTTTCCAGGTACCTCTTATGCTTTGCATAGATGGCTTTGATCTGCTCCACTTACGTTTTTGTTAAAGAGCTGACTTCATTTTTGGTCTCTCTACAGTTCTTATTTGTTACACTCACACCAAGCAGGAAATGCAGCCAAGGTCTCCTTTATCCATAGTTACAGCTCTGGTGGATAAAATCAGTAAGTGGCAATTTAGTAAATAAAAATATTTTCATCTGCTTGTCTTACTCTTTCATCAGCTATTGCCTTCCCATGGTTGTTATTGAGGATACCTTCTTCACTCCTGTTTAGTTCACTTCATCTTGTTTTAGCTTTGAACTTTTGTGGCTTTTGTTGACAGGAGGTGGGAAGGGAGTTTTGTAGATGCTTTTCATCATTTCATATGTCACTTCCCTTCAAAATACAACTTTCATGGTTCCTGCACTTTTATGTTTAGTTTTATTTTGGCATGCAGGTCCTTAGCTTCATTATTAAACAGTACTTATTCTGGTGGAGTTGGACCTTGCTTCTGTTGCCTCTTCTGCTGAGCACTTCCTTGGGTCTGCTGTCCACCTGTGTGCCTGCTTCCTACATCTGTTATGGCTTCAGAAGTCTGCAGAGGCAGAAGCTGCAGAGAAGCAGTGTGGTCTGTTGGAGCAACTGTCTTTTCTGGGTTGTCTTTGTGTGTGTTGCCACTTTCAGATCACATAAAGGTCCTAGAGAATCTGGCCATTCTAGGATAGTTGTGAGTGATCTGTCTCCAGTAACCCTGAATGTTTGTCTTGTAGATTTGTGCCAGAAGATCATACATCCAGACTGTGACATCAAGTTCACAGGCAGTGTTTCTTGGGTTGGGAAGACCTCCATGGAAGTGAAGATGCACATGCTGCAGGTTAGTTCCTGTGACCTCTCTCCATCTTATGACTGGCATGGGGTGCTTCAGAGGGAATTTACAAGAGCACATAGTGACAGGACAAGGGGGAATGGCTTCAGACTGAGAGAATGGGTTTAGATGAGATAGTGGGAAGAAATTATTTACTGTGAGGACAGTGAGGTGCTGGAACTGGTTGCCCAGAGAAGGAGAGATGCCCCATCCCTGGAAGTGTTAAAGGCTGGGTTGTAAGGGGCTTTGAGCCGCCTGATCTTGGAAGGTGTCCCTGCCCACGGCAGGGGGGTTGGAGCTGGATGTCTTTAAGCTTCCTTTTAACCTAGATCATTCTGTGATTCTATGATAATTCAAGTAAACAGATAAATATTTTTTTATTTAATTGTTCTCCTTAAGTGAAGTCTCTGATGTAGAAGGTAATGTTATACCTTTTTTGTCTGAACTCCTTACAGTGCTGGCATTAGTGGAAATTTGGTATTGATAAAAAAAAATGCTATAGCATTTCTCAGAGTAAAGGTTAAGCAGGTCCTTTTACAATGCTGGTGTTGATTTCCTCCCCTCCCAGCTCAAAGTTTTTAATAAGCATTTCCTGGTAAATGTTTACATTGCAGAATTTCTGAAACTAAAGTTTTAATTATTTCCTTATCTTTGACCTGTTGTAGGGGATGTTAGAAGAAATGACAGAATGTGAAAGTAAGCAGAATTAAGAGTGTGATTGAATACTTTGTCAACTAAATAGCTTTCTAAGCACATTCATAATTTTAGAGTTCAGTAATACATTTTTTTCCTGTCTCTTTTAGCTACATGATGGTGATTACAGCCCTGTGTTAGATGCAACGTTTGTCATGGTGGCCCGGGACCCAGAGAATAAACGGTAATTTGTAGGACAGGAAAAGTTTCTTGACTTCTGCTGAAAATGGCAAACATGGCAAGCTTGCTCTATATGTGTAGAAGCCATATAATGTAGGGTGATCAATAAAACACATAGTTGATGCTTTCTGCTGGCAAGGGTTAATTTTCCTGTGGCAAGCTTCAGACTTGATTTTAGCAGTAATGATACCAGGAATTGCTGGTAGTCTTGGGATCTGACCCTTTTTTTTAACAGATTTTTCTGTGTTTGCGTGACTGGTCTTAATGAACATAGAAGTGAATGAGTCTGCCAGAAACCCACCTGCATTCTAGTAGTTAATGATTGAGTTTCGGTGGTTAAATAGACTTTGAGTGAGCAATACCATTAATTCCCTAATAGACACTTAATAACTGTCATCAGAATAATTCAGGTTAAAACTTGCTTGTGTAACTAAGATGGAACTGGTAAGTATTCCCACAGAACGTAAAAAACCCCCAGACATTTATTTTGTTATTTTTCTGGTTTTGCTTTCTCTGTAATTCTTTAGTCATTAGAATAAACAGCTGCTCAGTTGCAGTTTAGGTTTATGACTCCAGCATCAGAAAAATTGGCTGTAATTCTTACCTCTTTCCTGTATAGCCTGCCAAAGTAATAAACAATTCTCTGTTTCTAATTGGTTTAAATAATTGCTTGTATTTACCAAAGAAGGATGTCTTTAATGAGGGGATTTTACTTGATCTAATTATGTGGTCCTGATAAATTAGAACTAGTTTTTAGGTTGGTTTTCTTCAGATTTTTTCCTAAAACCATACATACTATACATTAACCAATTATATTATGGATCCCATTTTAAAGACTAATTTTTCAAAATAATTACATCAAATTTGATGTAATTATACAGTAGCAGATTGACTGAGGACAAGCCTACATGGACTTGTGCAGATAGATGCCAACTTCAGTGGCTGTTGTACAAGCTAGCTGGCCACAGGCCAGCTGTGTTTTGGAGGCATTCTGTCCATATAAGGAGGGCGTTTATGTGAGGTCAAAACCCTTCAGAGAAGTACAGGATATGTTAGGTTGGCTGTAGCCCCAGAGAAACATGGCTGTGTGGCTTTGGGACCACGGCAGACTTGCATCTCAGCAGCCTGGGGCTTGGTCAGGAGATCTGATGTAGATGTATGCTGAGCTGAGGAGAGGGGAAATGAGCTCTGTGATGGAGAAGGAGCTAGTGGGTCTCCAAAATCCAAATGTTTAGCAAATCAGGAAAGGGCAGCTTATTCTAAGAGAAAAGATCCTCTCTGCGTCTTGTTGGCAGCCCAAGTAAAGGCTTGGAGTAGAGGTGAATTGTTCAGCAGGTCTCTGTGTATGTGTGCATATGTGTATATGTATGTATATATGTATGTTGTTCCCAGCATTTGTATAAATACTGAAAGTAGGAAAATAATAATTAGTAATTATGGGGAAGAACGACTCTTGAAAATAAGTGTTTGTCTTTACTTGTGAAAATAATGTTATATAATTAGGTTAAAGTAAACTTACTTGTGCAGTAAAATAAACATAGAAATTTGTGCTTAAGGCACATCATAATCTTCTTTGATAAGTGGTCCACGTGGTAAACAGCCTTTGGCTGTTGATAAGGCTGTCAAGGGAACATGTAGATTATAAAAACACTTGCTAGCTATGGCACCGTGCTCCTTCTATTCCAGGAGAAATGGTACCAATCAAGTCTTAGTTTAGACTATCCTAGGTCATCACATTTTCATTTGCTGAGTTTTGGATCAGCTTTCTTCTTGAACAGTCTTCATTATAATTTATGGGTACAATTTTAGCTTCTTAAGAACCATGGATGTGTCACTTTGTCTTTCCTGATTGCACTAGGTAGTGGTTGGAACACTTAACTGCCTGTTCAGAGTTAAAGCTTATGTGATATTCTGTTGGCAGCCATATTTACTTCTATCATATAACCTGAAGTATGTAATTCATCTTGTTCTGGGTATGTGAGCAAAAATGGAAGACTGTTATGATGTATTTATTGGACAAATTCTTGTGAAGTTGGTAACTTAAAAAAAACTTCCTGTCCATAGGCCAGCATTTGTTAATCCACTCATTCCTGAGAGCCCTGAGGAGGAAGAAATCTTCAAGCAAGGGGAATGTATGTCGTATTTCCTGGTAGTATGCACATCTGCCTCAGTTTCAACTTAATAGCTGGGAGGAAGTAAAGTTCTTGTACCATCAGCAAAACCTGAAGCTGATTGTTCTGTAGGGTTTCTTGTTAGGTATGTTCTGTACTTTGAGGGGAGTACTCAAGTTTTCTGTAGGAACTGTGTGTGGCGTCATAAAATACGTGTAGAAGTTCTTCATCACATTCATGAGGTACTAGTGAACTTCTGCTTTATTTTTATTTCAATGCAGTCAATTCTAAAAGCCGAATTTCTGTTTGGATCTATAGGACCATGAAGTCACAGGATTTAATTTATAGGGGGAAAAGGAAAAATGGAAAGACAGTCGATTCCAGGTTAAAATCTTCAGAGCCATTATTTACTTTTTCTTTGAACTCTAATACTATGTTGGTTTTTTTAAATATTCAGTGAACAAGATGAGGAGGATTGATTTCAACACTGCTTCCTTACTGAAAATGGCGCCCACTGCAGAAGAAAGAAACATTGTGCATGACATATTCCTTAATACATTGGACACAAGGCAAGAAGGGGAGGGGTGAAGGAGGACTGTCATCTTATCAAAGAGAAAAGTGCCTTTTGAATGGGTGCTCGTAAGAAGATAGTCTGGAATAAATGCACACTTAAATTCTGTAGCAGTTTATTTGAGATTCAGGTACAAACTTTAATGTGACATCTGTGGCTCTTAGGAGAGTCTTCTGTTGTTCTAAACAAGCTGTTAGGAATAATTTTGAGGAAAAATGTTAATGATGTTTAACCAAATAAGGAAATTGAATGGTTTTACAGTCATGACTTGCACAATCTGAGTTTTCTGCCATGATATCTAATTAAAAAACCTGTGAGGGCAGGAACTGGCCATATTTTGACCAAATAACCTTTCAGCATGTTTTAAGTATAATATCTGACGTTATTTGAAGGAGTTTTTAGCATACTTCTCTTATACTTTAGATTGGTGTGAAGTCATTTGCTGCCAAGAGTGATAGAACAATGTCTAATTACATTAGTGCCATGTTGTATTTGTGTTAATTTATAATTTCTTCAACTTACTAGCCTATACAATTGTTATTTTTAAAGCTGTTTACCAAAGACAGACATGCATTCCTTTAAAATTAGCAGTTGTACTTTGTGCACATTCTGTCTGAGTTTGAAAACTTCAGACTGTGTGTATGTTTGATGTTGAATCATTCTATTAGGTCACTGTGTGCTTTTATTTCCTGTTATGACTTAAAAAACAGAGCAAGGCTTTTCTGGTGAAGTGTGCTCTTTGTGGTTGTGATTTATGTTTTCTTTCATGTATCTTTCTCAAGCCTCTTCATTCACATGAACTTTAACAGAAGTTTTTGAAATATCAGGAGCACAGGTTTATTGCAGTAACAAGTCAAAGGACAGCTTTAGATAAGGCTTCAAGGTCAGCTGGAACAGTGTTTAGTGATACCATTTCTGTTTTGGGTTTTATTTTGGTGTTCTGTAATTTTGTGGGGTTTTTTTTCGTGTGTGTCTGCATTTGTTATTTATGCTTTCTTGGTTTGCTGAATGCTGCTAATTCTGTGGACTATAAAGTTTATTGTCTCTTTCAAAGGACCGTGAGTTTCCAGAGTCGTAAATTACCACCCAATTCAGTGTGGATGGAAGATGCAAAGCTAAAAGCCCTGCAGATTTGCCATCCTGAGGTATTTTGAAAAATATTAATGAATTACAGAAAGCTACTTAAGAAGTAACTTTGAGAGGAAATTTTTATAAGGACACATAGTGACAGGACAAAGGGTAGTGGCTTTAAACTGAAAGGGGAAAGGTTTAGAATTGATAGTAGGGAAGAAATTTTTTACTGTGATTGTGGTAAGTCTCTGGAACAGGTTGCCTAGAGAATTTGTGGATGCCCCATCCCTGGAAACGTTCAGAGCCAGACTGGGTTATTTCTATCATATAACCTGAAGTATGAGCAACGTGGTCTAGTGTAGGGTGTCCCTGCTCATGGCAGGGAGGTTGGAATGGGATGTCTTTAAGATCTCTTCAACCCAATCCATTCTATGACTCTATGAATTTTCATCTAAGATTAGTCAAACCGTTATTTTATTTGGCTTCTGCAGTCCTTGCAATGTATTTAGAGCCTAGTTTCTTTCGCCAGTTTTTTGTATTGTTTGTATTTGTATTGATTACCAGTGCAAAATGGATGATTTTTAACGACCTTGTTTTCTTACCAGACTGTTCATTCTTTGGAAGAAATTAATTTGAAAAGCATTTGCAAAACATTTGGCCTTTGGTTGCTGATACAGTTCTGAGTTGTTACGTTACGCTATCATATTGGTCAGATGAGCTCCTATTAAGTAAAGTTGCCTTGGGCATTTTGAATTTTACATACGTATTTCAGTAGTGCTTTTTATATATTCAGGTGTTGGGACTTCTGTTAAATACTGTGAACTAAAGTGCAGACTTCAACAGAAGGTTTTGAAAATAATTTGGTATTTGTTTCTGTGTACAGGAACGGAACATCTTCAATAGGATCTTTGGGGGTTTTCTCATGAGAAAGGCATTTGAACTGGGATGGGCAACTGCTTGCAGCTATGGGTGAGTTGTAGACCTGCAATATTTATATAATCCAGTGCATTGTGCACATACACAGAGGTTGGGAGCCCGAGCTAACCAACCTAATGACAATCTGAGCTGAAAAAGTTTAGGTGTCTGGTAGAGTTGTGCACTCTTAGTATGCAGTGCTGCTTTATTTGGAGCATCTGTCATGTTTACAAAGAGATTGGCATTTTGCTCCTTGGAGCTTGAGTTTTAAGCATTACTTGTCAAGATGGAAAATCCATCAATTTTCTATTTTCTTATATCTTACCAAGCTATTGAGATGGACTTTTTAACCATAGAACATATTCATTCTATCAAATAAATATTGCATCTTTGCATTCAATACCCCAGAAGAATGGGTTCTGAACTTCTTCTGTTAACTGTTTGAGCTTAGGAAGTGTGACTGAAGTCATCATCCAGCAAAGGTCTATGTGTAAGTTTAATGGAGTGTGCACAGTCTGATACGAAGCTAAGTGGTTTGTGTCAATGCTTGAAAAACTGAGGCCTGAGCAATGATGGCATGAACGTTGTCTAGCAAGTGTAAGTCATAAGATACAATAAGGTGCAATAATGTGTCCTTAGTGTGTACTTCATTGGTGTGAGGGATTTCCTCCAGTGATGACATAACTCCTTAACACTTCCTGTAGCCTCTGTTTAAGGAAGAGATTTATTCTCTAGTAACCCTTCATTAAAATGCTGACAAGTAGATACTTTAAATGTCTCCAAACATCCGTTTTATTCTTAAGAAGAAATTTCTCTTTTGCTTCCTCAGGGGTTCCAGACCCTTTATCGTGTCTGTTGATGATATCATGTTTCAGAAGCCAGTTGAAGTTGGATCCTTATTACTGCTTTCTGGACAGGTAGGAGTTGATTTCCTTTTGAAAAGGAGCAAACCTTGTCTTTGCTGTCAGCAGTGTTAGTCACTGATAATGAACAGTGTGTTATGAGAGTGTGTGACTTTTCTTGTTGAATGGTATAATGAAGTCTGTACAGTTTTCAGCACTGGTGGTAAATTACAAGCTCTAACTCTTGTTTTAACTCTCTAGGTTTGTTACACAGAAAACAACTACATCCAGGTTCGAGTACACAGTGAAGTTTACAATGCAAATACCAGGGAGCACCATACTACCAACGTTTTCCATTTTACATTTATATCAGAAAACGAGGTCCCACAAGTTGTACCTAAGACATATGGAGGCAAGTAGCTGTATGTTGTCATTAGTATGTTGTCATCATAATTCTGGAAAAAAGATGAATTTCTTTCTCTTGGAGCACTGGTCATTTTAATAGATGAACTATTGGCATCTGAATAATTTAACAGGGTTTCATGGCAAACCACATATATTTTATGCTTTGATGACAGGGTGGAGTGCTTCTTACTTTTGCCAGTCTGTGTAGTTGTAGTTGTCCAGTATTGATGCTAACTTATTAATGGTGGTTCTCTCTTTTCTCCACTTTATTTCAGAGTCCATGTTGTATTTAGATGGGAAGCGACACTTTACTGCAGTCATGAAAGAAATCTGATAGGCACTGGGTGCTGCCTCAGCAGTGCAGCAGCATGTTGTCTTGGCAAAAGCTGTCAGCAGAGGTGGCTAATGGACAGGTGCTTGTAATACTCAAAGAAAAACCCAATGACCACCCCAAACCAAACCAAACAACCCCTGAGTAACCAAACCCAAGCTCCACACCAAACCCTGCCTTTTTAGTACTCTTTATGTATTTGCATATATATTCTTTACTACTAGAATTTGTTGAAATTTTTTACATGCCAGTGCTAGGAAAAGAGGCTGAAAAAATACAGTCTTAGGCTTTGGGTAGACTCTTTGTCTGCTTTGAGAGATCTCATTACAACCTTTGCTGTCTTGTCACCATCTGCCGCCTTTCCCTTAGTAGCTCTCCTTTGTGTTTCCCTGATAAGGGATAGAAGTTCTGTCAGAAGAAGGTGTGCAATAATTAGATACACACAGGTAAAGCAATTTGACCTGCATTCTTGTGTAAATTAGGTTAAGGGTCATAATTCTTTTTTTACAAGGACACATGCATCTAAGCAGCAGCGGAGAAGTTCCTAGTGTGTGCACAATGGAAAACAGGTGTTTTCCATCAGTGGGGATTTTACAAGGTTATTGCAGCTTCTGTTTGGATGGTTTCATGTTCCCTTGGGAGGAAACTGATTTTTGCAATGAAATGAGGTGGCCAGATGGTATTTTCTGGCATTCTGTTTGTGTCCTTGCCAGCCTCTTCTAACTTTTTTGTTTGTTTGTTTTAATATATAACTGTAAGTGAGTTCCTTAGTAAATTATTTCTCATTGCTTGGGGACTAGAGGTCTGATTGTTGGGACTGGGAAATAGCATTGTAGAACAGAACATTTTGGTTTATTAAGGATTGGGAACAAAAAAGGTAAAATGCTGCCCAAATGGTAATGGTGATGTTTGGTTCTGCAGTTAGGGGTCCTCAGAATCTGTATTGAACAACTCCTAAGTCAGCTGCTGAATGATGGGAAGATCTTTGTCCCACTGAGGGGTGGTACAGCTGGAGGACAATCTCGTCCTCAGCTGGATTATTTATCTGTTCCCTTGGTGGACTGTAGTGCAGTATGAGTATTGCACAGCTCTGAAGGTTGTCAAGTTTATCTGTGAAGGTCAGAGTACTTCCCCACCACAGACTGGACACCATGGTGGACATAACTATGGCAAATAAATAACGGGAACAGAGTACTTGATACTGAAGTGATGTAATGGAGAAAGTTTAAATAATCTCCAATTTCTGGCACATAAAGCTCAATTTCTTGAAATCAGGAAGCTGAGTGGATGGGAGGCATCAGCTTTTAGTAGTGAGTATGTCACAAGCACAAACCTTGGATCTCTGGTACCTTCATGTCAAGATTGATGTCCTAACTGATCAGGCCACCCAAAGAGGAGTTGGGCTCAGTGGTTAAATGATGAAAGGTGATGTCTTACGATACACAAGAACAGATTCTGGCTTCCCTGTGAGGTTTAAAGTCTTTTGAAAAGAGGATGCACAAATAGGAATTGTGTGAGTCAGCACAGATGCATGAAGCAGGGTAATAAAATAAAGCAGCATGTTGAGCTTTTATTTCTGAGTGAGAAAGCCTGAGACCGTCACAATTAGGACCAGTTTCCTTTGGTGCTAGGATGGCATGAAGTTCATGACTCCTAGCAGCTCTTGGCTATTCCTGTGAGGAATTGTAATTGACCATTGTAACAACCAGCATGTTACACATCAGCCTTTCCTTCCCAAGATTCAGCTGCTGTTATGGATGAGTTAGATGGGTTTCCAGAGGAGGCACAGGGGTGTGGTCTGATCCAGAACAGATTCATGCACTGCCCTCATAGTAAACTCTTGGTTCCTTTAGAGTTTCTCTCTTCAGCCACACTCCAGTGCTGACTCAGCTCTATGTTAAAATCTTGATGTTAACATCTATGATGTTAAAATCTTTTTCTTTAATGGTTATCATGCTGTGGAGATAACATTGTATTTTCTGAGTTTTTCCTTTTTAAAACTGACTCTATTAGACTGGCCACACAAATAAAGAACTGAAATTCCATCTCAGCTTCTTCCCTCTTCCTGCAGGGATCAGTGTTGATTGTTAAAAAATAAATAGGAAGGCAGGAAATGAAATGATCTATTTCAGAACTATGTATTACTCCTGCAGGTTTTTATCACTGACCCAGTGGTCCTACCCGGATCACTCTTTTATAACACTTGTAAGTTAAGGGGGTACCAGGTTTGTCCTCTGCTGACTTTTCAGCTGCATTTAAAGATGAATGTATCATAATTTCTAAATTAAGCCTTTGAGAAAGGGTTGGAGAGGAGAAGAAGAGGCAATAGGCTACGGAGGAAGGTGTGACATCAGAACCTCTGGACACAGTCAAGAAAATGAATGCCACGAATGAAGATGCCTAGAAGGATTGATCTCAAAGTTCATGATAATTTAATCACATACCACAATGACAGTAGTTAGAGAATGTATGTACAGGTATACAGAATGTGTGTGTGTGTGTATACACATATGTAAAAGATAGATGCTTTTCTGTTTATTGCTATATATATTTACTCATGTATTTTCTACTCCAAGATGCTAACTCCAAGCTGTCGCCCTCTCTGGTGACAGGTTACATGTATCTTTGTTTAAAAGTATGCATGCTGCTTTGTGCTTTTTTTGTGTGTGAGAAAAATGTTCTTGGATCTCACAATCAGAATTAAAATATTTCAACATAGTAATTAACGTTGGGTTTATGTTGCAACTTACGTCCAGCCTGTCACTGCTGTAGGTGACTAGCCATTACCACAGAATCATAAAGGAATTGCTAGAAAATCTTTTTATTTATAGTAAACTTACCTATATAATTAATTGACTGTGGCTCTGTAGCAGGAAGCAAATGTCTATGCTCATTGTGTCTTGGAATACAGTGAGGAGGAGCAGGATTGCCTCTCCTTGCCCTCTCACTTAATAGTGATATAAAAGGAGATTTCTGTGTGACTGGCTGAACTAAGTGCCCAAAGGAGTGCTTTGTTTCAAATGTTTTCATTTTTCTGTGGTTAAAAAAACCCCTAAAATTACTTACTTAAACTTCATGTAACAGCTTCTGGTAGCCCTTTTTCAAATACAGACAATTCCTTTGCAGCCATGTCATGGGGTACAGCACTCTGGGAAGAAGTCTGCAGGAGCTGGTACAATTGTGGGCCACTGAGCCACAGTTGTAGTTCAGAAACCTGCTCTAAACTCACTGCATGCCCTATTGGTTTTATTGCATGTCTGGTCCAGCCTTTGGTGACACTGGTTTGATTGCTGATCCTCCTCTGACTGCATTCTCAACTATAGGCATGGGAGAGATCATTTCTTCGTGGGTTAGGCACAGGCTAACAGGAAAATAAAAGGGTAAATACTCAGTTTTCGTGAAAGAGAAACTAGGGGCTCCTTTTGTGGAAGGTGTAGTTGGATGACCAGACCTGCACAGAAAATACACTGGAGCACTTCTGTAGCAGCAGCGATCCTCATCTCTGCAGGGCTCCTGTCCTTAAGGCTGGAGGCAATTGTAGGCATTGGCTGCTCCTTCCCTTCTGTTACATAGCAGAAATGGGAGATTTCTGGAGAAGGGGGATGGGACTCTGGGGGCTGGTGCTTGGGGCACTCAGAAAGGAGAGTGGTACAGGTTCTGGTCCTTACAGCATCGCTACTGTATGTGATAACTGCTCAGCTCTTTGCTTTTTCTGTTGAGAAGACAGCTGGAATCTGTGTTTGTGATTAATCACACCACAGACCTTGCTCTGACTGTCATCAGCTCATTTCAGCTCAGATGAGATGAGACCTGCAGAACAACTTGGTCTCCAGAACCATGTGTGACCTCCATAGCACTCTCAAAAGAGCTGTGCTAGCCTGCCATCACTGCCCCTTTCCCTGCAGATGTGTAATAAAATAATTTTGGTCAGAAAATACCTCTAAGATCATTGAGTCCAACTGTAAACCTAATACCAGTACGGGTTCTCAGCAATGTGATGTCTCTTTTTCAGATGTACTTTAATTTGCAGAGGAAGAGGTTTCTGTGGGCAGGGAATGGGCGTAGCCCAGGAAAGCTCCAGAGGGCTACATCAGCTAATAACATCAAAAATCTGTGCCATTACTATTATCTGAGTTGATGTACTTCTGGAAGTGACATCGAGGTCTCAGCTAGATCCATCCTGCTTGGAGAGGTGGCTTTCAGCTGCAGACCTCACCACCATATATAGTTTCACAGCTGAGGGGGCAGTAGAGGGGTGTGGGAGGCTTGCCCAAAATAGCAAAGGAAGTTGAAGACTGTGTCTCATTATTAGTCATTACTTGCCTTGCAGGAGCATTTTTGCTTTTTCTGTTGAGAAGACAGGCTTACAATGGCATCTGCATTTTATGCCTTTACAAGAGAGGCCCCTGAATATTTGCTGGGGTTTGGGAAAGCAGAGATATATGAAATTTAATTCTTCTACTATTTCAAACCTCAGGTGAAGAGTACTGGAAGAACAGACTGCTTTGTCATTTGTTCATCTCAACTATATACAATCACATGACAAATCAAGTCTTTGCCTAAGGACTATTTCCCTAATACTTTTTATCCCCATTCAACTGCATTTAAAAAAAATCCTTATCCCATCCTTTACCACATGTTTAAAATGTAAACGTGCATTTATGAAAACTTAGAAAGTTGACACAGCTGTGCTGCTGTGACCTAAATTTGCAATGGCCAAAGCAGGGAGATGGCCCCAGTTTTCTTCAGTCACTAAGTGTTCTCAGTGCTGTTTTCTGTTATTGGCTCAGTCTCTACAGCTTTTGACCGCTGCTGCAGTTTGCTGCTCTTGGTGCTGACTGTGCTGCAGTGATAACACCCTGTGGCTTTGTTGCTGTAGCTCACTGGGCTCTGCAAGGAGCCATGGGCTGGGTGGAATGTGTTCAACACGTGGCTGGTAACTCATCTCTGTCTTTATCAGGTGTCACTGGCTGGCTCAGTGCCACCGAGTTTCCTGCAGCTGGGAGAGCATTAGGTGAGACTGACAGGTGATAGGTGATATGGGCACTGATAGGTGAGGTGGGCAAGGCCTCTGGGGAGCAGGGCACAGGCACCATTTCTAAAGGGGGCAAAAGTGTTGTATTGTTCCTTGGGCTGCTCCTGGATATCCATGTAATAGCTGGGCCCGCATTTGTCACGCTGCAGTGGCTTGGAGTTATCTGAACATCCTGTGTGTTGTTCTTCGTGCTTTGGGGTTGATGTAAACAGAATCCAGGGTAAAATTCAAGGTGATTTACATCCTAGTCATGTGAGAAAGCACCTCCCTACATGCTGCCCCCTGGTCTTGGTGATCACAGGCTGGAGCAGCACGTTAGCAGCCTTTGGGGTTTGGCATTGGGCACGTTCTGCCTCCTACTGTCTAGATGGGATGAGGGATTCCTTTCCCCAGACCTCACAGGGACAGGGAGGCTGAGGCTCAGCAGGGCTTTGCTTGCTCTGGCTGCGGTTCCCTCTGCCCGTGGCATGTGCGGAAGTGTTATTTGTATCAGAGCTGAAGTGAAGCAGCCGCATGTGCTCTGTCTGCAGTGACTAACACGGAGAGCTGCTCAATACTCACCCAAGCCCACAAAATCATGTCAGTTCACAGTGCAACTGCAACTCCTGGCCGGGTTCTGCAGAACTGTAGTGATGTGTCTGTGTATAGGGCAGGGAATTGTACGGACTGGTGAGAGAAGGGGAAGTGAGTTCTCAGGCATGTGGGATCCAACTAGGAGTAATAACGTAGTGGTGCAGATGAGAGCAGGAAGGTGCTGGTCACCTTTTCAAGACACTGGTGAAAAGCTGACACATGTTTCAGTTGCTGTTTTTCCAGTTGCACAGACTCCACAATACCATGTCAAAAAGAGGAAGAGGTGGAAAGAAGCAAGACGACATCCTTAGGAAAGGGTTCTCCAGGGCACACAAGTATGTCTTACATGGAAATGTTCTTTTCCCTTGAAAGAAGATATCCACACCCATCAGCCACAAGAGTTTCTGCTGATCACATGTCAGTACTTATCTTGGGAAAGACTAATACTCCCTTAAAACTAGGAGCCACAGTTAATGAGTGGATTGGCACAGGACACTTACCTACCACATCCGTTACCAGTGCAGGGACAGGGGAAAAACTCAGAAAGTGTGAAAGAGAATCGATCTTATCAGCAAATACACTACAAATTCAAGCATAGAAAAATTTACTGGTTCAGTCCTTGAATCACATGAACTGGTAGAGCTGTTTTTTTCAGTGCAGATGGACTGATTTATATAGTGTAGGGTATGTTCTTAGTAGTTGAAAAATGTTTTCAAGCTTTACACAGACTGGAAATTTAATTCAGCAACTGTAACTTATTCCTGGCTTTTAGGTTAGCTGCTATGGCCTCTGGACTACAGACAAATGTACCATAACCAAGTGCCTCTTTTTTAGCTGTAGTTTCTAGAATGTGACCAAACACACAAGATTTTTGCAGAAATTAAGAGATCTATTGATAGCAAAAGTCATGACTCTAAGCCCAAGATGCTAAGAGAAGTGAATTTGGGGAAGACTGAGCATCTAAATAAGCCCTAAAGAGAAAACATGTATTTTATAAGAATATGCTCTAATAACTAATGAGGTACCTGTGCTTCACACAGATCAGACTTCTATTTAAACAACAAGCCCTTAATGTTTTACTGCTGTTACATATTAATCAAACTCACAAAAGTACCAAAATTAATGAAATTTTATTGGCAAAAATCAAGTGGAATGGGACCTATTTATTTCAACAGAAGTGAGCCTCAGTTTAGTTTATCAAAATACTTCAGTTTTCCAGCTGGATCTGGAATTATCTGTACAAGAAAGAAAATGAAAATGTTACTCAAAAACCAAAACCACAAAACCACAACAAACTATAAAGCCAGAACAGCACAGTATTTCATAGTAAGATGCTACTGCCAACTCACTAGCAACACTGAAGAGTAATTTATCAGTTGATTTGGTACTAGATTACTGTTCATCTCTAAAGGTACCTAACAGCAGTAGCAGAGAGATTCAACTGATTGAGGCATGAGAGAGTGCAGCCTACCAAAGGAAGAATTTTGACAGCTTGCCCCAAAAGCAAGGTATTTTGATAAATTAGTGTCTTTAATCTAGAGGCTTAGAATTTACTTACAGTTCTTCCCTTGGCCACCACACTCTCATGGCTTCCTCTGGTTTGATCTAATTAAATCAAACACATTTAGAAGGCATGACTACATCTTTGAGAAAGGCTTTTTCAACTACTCTGCTATTATCTACATCTTTTGCACAGAGGAGGTGGAGAATGCTTATGTATTGCTTTAGATTGTTAAATTGGCAGTATTGGAGCTGTTACTATCAGCATTGTAAGACTGGTTTTTAGAAAATATGTTAATGTCATGTTATCTAGGTGATCCTAGTTATGGAGGGCAGAAGTTTTCAGTGCCAAAATACTAATGTTAGGCCAGCCAACCCTCTTTCATTTTAGTCTTAATATCCAGCTTTCCCCACTATGACACTCCTCTGCTAGCTTGAAAAAATTGACTCCCAGCCTCCAGTCATCCTGTGAAGTTTTCTCACCCAGCAAAGAAACATGGTTTAACATTCCACTGTTTCCTACTATCAAGTACAATGCTCACTAACTCTGCCTAGAGGCTGCCGGGACCTGGTTTTTGTTGAGCCAGCTCTTTAACAGCAGTGCTGTCATCACCAGATGGTTCAGAAGGAAGCCACATGCTCAAATAATGACAGTGATCTCATCTGAACGAGGCAGCTCAGACCTCTGGTGAAAGTTTCATTATTCTGTTGAGGCTCACCCTGGGCCAGGGAACACAAACAAGTTCAATGGGTGCTTATCCGAACTCTGGCTCCTCTGCCTGCAGTCACAAGGAGCCCAGGAGCAACAAAGAAGGGAGGGAAATTGCACAGCAAAGCAGTGCTCCCTGCTGGAGTGATGACAGTGGCACTGGCTCTGGCACATACTACAGCAGCCTGGGAACTTTTATCTTTCTTTTTTTGGGTAGTGCCCAGGATCTGCAGTAAGAACCAACTGCACCAAGAATTTATATGGACAAATAACCAAGAAGATACAACAAACTCAAGAGTTTCCAACTTTCCTTCATTAGGTGTTAACAGGAAAAAAGGTCTTGATCACAAACTCACTGCTGATCAAGTGCATTTTGTTCACACACCAGGAGTTTGAAACAACTGGAGCATGTCTAGTGTGAGGGAAATGAGCCCCTAATGAAATCAGGAGTAATCCAAAAGATGCAATTTTAATAATATGAGATTACTCACACCTTCTCATTGAAAGTTAGTAAGATTTTGGATTTGGATTTAGTAGAAATGATTACTGAGTGCTTGTTAGTAGTACACACATGTTAATATAAACAGTGACTTACTGTTTCACTGCCAGGTTTCCAACCAGCAGGGCAAACTGAAAAAAAAAAGGGACAAAGCTGAAGTACATTTACACACACTGACTTTTGTGTGCTTAAAATTCTCTTTCTGACCATGAAGTAAAACACCATGAAGTGTCACATGTCATTATCTGAAACTATTAAATGTGCAGTTTTCTTTACACACGGGATGGTGACCTAACAGTTTATACCTGACACCACCTACCACTTCTGCCACCTGAAAACTGCAGACCTCTGGATGGATGCCTATGCCTTAGTTTAATTCTTGTGCCCTTCTACACGAAGTATTGGCAAAGCAGTGTCTGAGAATGAACACCTCTTCTAGTAAAAACAGAAGTTTTGTAATAAAATTCAGGTGACTACCCAGACACCTACCTTCCTTTCTTTGAAACCAAAACTAGGGGAATTTTTTAGTAAAGAAATCAGTTCAAAGATTCCACAAGAGTCTGATTTTATTTTTAGCCTTGCTTAGGAGCAAAGGGATCACAGCATGTGCTTACCACACAGTGTGGCTGGGAGCCCTGGGACTACCTGTACAGCTGCATATTCTGGAGTAAAGCTCTCATCTGTTCAGAGCTCTCCCTCTGAGGTTTCATTCCAAGCAGTTATGCCACATTACACTGCTTTAAGATATGCTGACAGACAACATGCCTCAAATGCTAGTAGGAATTGTGGAGAACTGTTATTCTGTGCAAAGAAACCATTATGATGTCTACAGAGGCTCTCCTCAACAATCATGTAAAAGTTAAGAAAAAATGTGGTATTCTGGAAATACTGCAAATCAACATTCTGTAAGATGGCTTTGTAACTAAATATGGGTAGATTTCCTTAGTCAGATGTGCACAGCCTAAGTATCAGCATCTATCTTTTCAAGTCTGTACAGCACAGCAGAATAATGATTTGTACCTTCATATAAACATACTTTCAAATGCCTGGTGACATTGAGTTGAACTGGCAGTGAAGCTGCTGAACATGTATTCATATTTAAATAAACCTTCAAATAAATTATTTATAGAAATGTGAAAAGTTCACCCTATGCTTAAACTGGAGGAATAAGAATTTTTGATACAAAGTAATGATCTGAAGACAGTAAAACTTCTTTGTTGGGGAAAGATGATCACATAGCATTCATAAAGAAAACACAAGTAATGGTGCTATAGTTTCCACAGTATCACCAAGTATCTTGACATGAAACACACTCAATTCCTTGTCACAGGTCCTCAATGAATGGCACAGGACAAGGATGGCCTGCATCTCCATTATTTTAGTATGCAAAACTGTACTGAAATATTTGGCCTCATTCTTCACAGCCTCATATTTCGTACAAATTTATGCGTGTGACACATGGTACATAATGCCAAAATTCACACTAAGGAATGCTTTATGCTCTCATTCTCGTGGATGTGAAGCAAAATGTAAATTACTATTCCAGAAACAACCTAAGGACCTGGGACCACGGAATTAAGCAGGGCAATCAAACCACTTCTGTCACTGCAAGAGGCCAGTCCTTAATGCTACTGAGTATCTTTCCTCCAAAAAGCTACAAATACAGCTTCCAGGCTAAGTAAAACAATCTTCAATATGGCAATATCTAAAAGAGCACCTTCTCCATGTTTGTCTGTGTACTGGAATGCTTGTACTAAACGAAGTGTTTCATCCACTGATCTCCCAACAGGAAGGTCATTCATTGTGATCTGTCGAAGGATTCTTTTATTGTCAATAATGAAAAGGCCTCTGTGGGGAAAAAAAAAGTGTGTGTGTGTCAGGAAACAGAATTAATGACAGCATTGTTTTTATGCACTCTTTTACGTCTGCTGCATGGGAGGAATTTGATCTTTGCAAACACCATACAATACCCACCACCAGTAACCTACTATTCTTTACCTGGGTATTGGATGACATGAGCTGAGCTAAAGCTAAAACCAAAAAGGGATACTTCTCAGCAGAACATAAAACTAAGCTTTGACAGGCCCTGCCAGGGGATGTGCAGATGCTATGGCCTTACAGGGATCCCAAAAGAAACTATTCAGTTTTAGGCAAATGTATCTCTTTAGGTAACCTTAGTCTTGACTCCACTTGGCCTTGGGAGGTCCCTGAGCAACTGCACTTCTGGTGAATCCTGCATATCTGCCCTGCCTTGACCCCTCTTCTGACTCATCATGACTGTGGTTTTTTGTGTTCTTCAATATTTGTTGCTTGCTATGAATCCCCAAGTAAAATCTGGTCTCCAAGAAAAATTTCAAATGCTTCTTTAAAGCATTAAGAATTACCCCAGCAAAAACCGAACCGAACTGCAACCCAGTGAAATACCTAAGTGTATGTCCTTGATCTTCCAGATACACTCCATAATCCTTTGAAATCTGGTGTGTCAGATCAGAAAGAAGGGGAATCTTCATTGGTCCGAGTCCTCCTTGTTTACGAGGAGTATTAATCCTTTGAAGGAAAGGAAATATAGATGTATTTCTCATAAAGATTTATATTCCCTACACAAGCCAGAAATCACAAACCAGATCAGTATGGACAGAAGAATTTAGTGCAAGTGACTTTTTTCCTGTTCTGCACACAAAGGAGATGAACAGTATTTGTGGCTTGAACAAAATGTTCAGCAGGTCTTTTGCAGGTTTTGTCCACATTTGTTAATGATGACCTTTTTCTTATCAGTCACATTTGCTTTATGCCAATGTGCTCATGAGCTGGGACAATGTGAAGCATTTACTGACAGTTTCATTCTTTTGTATTTGCAGTATTTTTTGGACTGAGACATGACATAATGCAAGCAACACACATTAAACAAGCTTCAAAAATAAAGGTACTTTCACACACTAGGGTTAAAATTTATTTTAAACATTTGTGCCAATAGCATCCCACTTCCACGCATTATGATATACCTACACAGGCTAAAAACCTGGGGAGTACTGTTCTTCAGCTAAGATTGAAACATGAATGATGTTTAGTGAAAGACAAGAGAAAGATACATACCAGGCTAAGTGAGTGAATTTTGAGTCCACAGAACATGCTACTACTTCAGTATTTATTGCTCTGAATTCTTCAATTCGGTCACTGAAGGCAATTATCTCAGTTGGACAGACAAACGTACTAGAAAATTTAAGACAAAAGTCAAAATTCCATGAGAAAGCCAGTAAATTCTCTGCTGAACTTAAAATGGTGGATTTATCATAAATTTTTTCAGCTTTTGCTTATTTTTATTGCTCCTTCAAGTATTTAACCAAAATGCTCCCTGACAAATCCTCCATCCTCAGACTCTAGCTTAGTTACAAATGGATTATTTCTCAAGACTATAAATCTACAGTTATCTTACAATCTGAATTCAGAGTTTTTACACTGACTTTTTTTTTAGATTTTATGAATATTAACTGGCTGAATTTAAGCACGATAAGCCAAATTTTTCAGAGAATCATAGTATAATTTGTTGTTACTGTTTATGTCTGCAAGTTTTAACTAATTTGTCTTCAACTTCTTTTACTACAGAAGAACTGAAGTGATAAAGCTAATACTGTTAAAATATTAAGGCAGTTATGCATCTTCATTTTGAGGAAAAGAAAGGGACTGTCCCTTTGAAAGCAGAGAAGTTTTCACTCAAGTTACCGCATTCTAAATAAAGGAGGTTAATGTTAAATGCTCTTAGGATGTTACAGGATGAGCTTAAAGGGAAAATGACGCCTCTTAGATACACTAGATACACTCCAGAAAATATAGATGGGATGCTGTCTTCTGTTTGCAGCACTGACTTACAGCATGAAACAGAACACAGAGGCTGCCTAATTGGGTAACTACAAAGTTGGTCTTTTTGTGTGGAGACACAAATTAGTGGACGCAGTTATTAGGACAAAGATAGTGTTGCAATTTTACCAATGCATGATGAGAAAATAAATGCAAAGAATATATTTTCTTCTGTCTCTCTTTTCTTCTCTCCCAAAATCTTACCAAAGAAAAATACAAGACCTCAAAAAAAGAGAAGAATTAATGAATTATGAATCTAGTGTAGTTGCACTCAGTCTTGGTATGTCTACAGTGCTCTTACTTACAAGTCGAGAGGATAGAAGAAGAAGACAAGATATTTTCCTTCATAATCGGTTAATTTCAGCTCTTTAAACTCTCCATTAATGACTGCTGTTCCCTCCCAGTAAGGTGCTGGCTTGGAGACTGAAATGCAAAGAATGTTCAATGAAAAGTCAGAATATGATGCCTGCATTCAAACCAAGCTGTCCAAGGACAGCTGTTCTTCCTTTTGCTTGAAAAACAACCTGCAGCACAGTTTCATGATGAAACTGCTTTACAGCTCTAAACAGCAGGTACAGAATGATGAAGAAATGAAGGTTTTAGTACACATGGAAAGTAAATAATTTGACCAACTTGTGCTTGTACGTGAGCCCTGCTGATCACTGACAATCAAGGCCACCCAAACCTTATCTGGGCCTACTGAACAAACCACGTGTGCACTGCCAGCTCAAGGCACTGCGAGACTGAAGGGGAAGCTGTTCAGTACTTCAGGTACCCTCACTGTTTTGTTAGGAATAGCTGTTGTGGACCAGAAGCATAAGACAGTTCAAATTCACATTGCTCCTTTTTAGCCACGGGAACCTGTCTGGAATTCTGGTCAACAAAAAATACATGCTACAACGTGTTTAGAGACAAATGCCTAAAAATGCAGCATATGTTTATTAAATTACAACTTCTAAGCAAATTTTAACTTGAAGACAGCTGTGTTTTAAAAAAATATCCAGTTGAAATGCATGAAATATATTTACTATTCTTATCAGAAGGGATTAGCCTTGAATTTAAAATCTTAAAAATGAATCTGCCAGGTACTATTTTCATAGCAATGTGAATTCTGAGACAAAGGATAGAGTATGCTGGAGTTACAAGGTGATCTGAATACACTTGCCATGTCAAGGACATTGACATACATCTCCAGAAAATTAGAGAAAATTAGAGAAAAATTCGTGGAATCTTACATATTATCTGGATAGTGCCTGAATTGTTTGGCTCTCCTATTCTTAGGACAATGCACAGCTGCAGAATATAGTTAGTGAAGATGTATAGTAAGGACCTCCAGATAAGGAGGGAGAAGGAAAAGATATTAAACAAAATACTGCATGTCTTGATCCCCTTCTAAATTAAGGTAATTGTTTTTGCAATTATAAACACTTCTCTGTAATAAATGACATTGCAAAGGGAGAAAAACCCAAACAATATTGGTTACAAATATCTTGGCTGCTTTTTTTTTTCTTAAGCATCTGCTTGCAAACGTTTAAAATAGAACGTACACCCTGGCTCAGTAAAGGACAAGGATTTTAAAGCTGGACATTCTCGCAGAGAAGATCATTTCTGTGTGATCTCTCGGTACTCTCTGTCCTGCAGAACGGGAGTCTGAGCAGGTATCCCTGAACACCTCACTGGGGCGCGATTTACGGTGTTTGCCCCCAGGTCTGTCACGTAAAGCATTTTAATCACAGCACAGCAGGGGCACAAAAGCCAGTGCCAAACCCAGCGCGGCGACAGCGGGTTACGAGAGGTGCCCGATCGTTGTTTCTGATCGCAGCGTGAGAACGAAACATTCCTGTGGATGCCTCAAAGCGCTTCCCTGAACTCGTTCGCCATGTCTGCAACCACACACCTTGCTGGACGCCCGTGAGACGGCGGCGGTGACCACGATGGAGATGCAGGGCTGGAAGGGGCCGGCGGGGCCGGTCCGCGCCCCCCTCCCCGCCCGCCGAGGCCTCCCCGGAGGCGGCGAGCAGAGCCGGCGTGGGGAGGGCAAGCGAGGGCAAGCGAAGGGAGCGGGAGCCCCCGCGCGCTCCGCCTGACGTGGCGCTGCCGCCGCCCCGCTCCGCGCCGCAGCCCGGAGGCGCACTGCGGGCACATCCCCGCCCCGGCCCCGCCGCTCCCGCAGCCCCA
>VZRR01009906.1:592498-706991 GCA_013398015.1 Oreocharis arfaki | reverse complement strand
GCAGCGAGTGGTCGGAGACGGGCAGCCGGGCCGCCTCCCCAGGGTACACCTGCCCGCCCGCGTAGTAATGGCACTGCTCGTCCCCGCGCTGCCGCGCCGGGCGCGGCTCCTCCGCCTCCGCTTCGCCTCCCAACGCCGCCGCCAGCAGGAGCAGCAGCAGCGCGGGACACCGGGCCCGGGCCCCGGCCCCGCCGCCCGCCTCCATGTCCCGCCGAGCGACTGCACGTCCCCGCGGCGCGGCGAGGGGCGGCGGCGGCGGGGAGGAGCTTGGCCCGCACACGCTCCCGCCGCACGGCCGGGCCTGGCCGGGGCTCAGGGAGGCGGGCTGGGGGCACGAGGGGATGTGTGCCTTCCCTGGGCCCGGAACAGCCACGCCGGGTCAGAGAAAAATTCGCCAGCCCGGCACAGCGACCCCCGCCCGTCACGGGAACCCCAGCCCGGCACAGCCGGCCCGGGCCCTGTTCCGTCCGTGGGGCCGGGCGCTGAGCCCGGGCAGTGCCCGCGGGGCTCGGCCTCGTGCTCCGGCCTCGGAGGAGACGGGAATTATGTTCGTGTGTAGAGAAAGAGGGGGAAAATACACGTGTGTGGAGAGAGAGTGCGCACGTATCCGAAACCTGTGATTGCCGAAGGAAACTATCAGCGTGAGAGGCTTCCCATCTGCTATGATCTCTCTTATCTGTGGCAACGTGGATTCTGTGGGCACGGCATCACTCGCGGTCATACCCAGCTATGCCAAGTGCAGCTTGTGCGTTCTGGCCTCACGAATACAGGAAATGCGAAAAAGGGTATTGCCTCAGGCCCAAAATCTTGAATTGTTGCCAGCTGGGCAGCAGCTCGTGAATGGGCACCGAGTGGTGCACGTGGTGGCTGTGTAAGAGTGTGGTTTGACAGAAATGAAATACTAAGTGCTTTAATTCATATAATCACAAAATGGTTTGGTTGGAAGAGACCTTTAAAGATAATCTATTCTAATACCCCTGCAATGGTAGGGTCATTTTCAACTAGATCACGTTGCTCAGAGCCTTGTCCAGCCTGACCTTGAATGTTTCCAGGGTTGGGGCATCCACCAGCTCTCTGATCAACCTGTGCCAGTGTTTTGCCACCCTTATTGTAAAAAATTTCTTCTTTACATTTAGTCTTAATCTACTGTTTGTCATTTAAAGCCGTTACTCCTTGTCTTACCACAACAGTCCCTACTAAAAAGTCTGTCCCTATCCTTCTTATAAGCCCCCTTTAGGTACTGAAAGGCTGCTCTAAGGTCTCCCTGCAGCCTTCTCTTCTCCAGGCTGAACAACCTCAACNACCACAACAGTCCCTACTAAAAAGTCTGTCCCTATCCTTCTTATAAGCCCCCTTTAGGTACTGAAAGGCTGCTCTAAGGTCTCCCTGGAGCCTTCTCTTCTCCAGGCTGAACAACCTCAACACTTACAGAAGAGATGCTCCAATGCTGTGATCAGCTCTGTGACCCATCTGCCTTGGTTCAAGTTTGCCTTGTGAGAGATCATTTTTCTCAGTGCTGAGTAGATTGTGGTTCATATCACAAAACAATTACATATTTGTCACAGATAAGCATAGATAGAATGTAATTCCATGGTGCATTTAATAACAAGATTTTGAAGACAGTAACTAGGCTGTGACAAGCGGTTGGTAAGGCTTTGCAGCACAATTTCCGGTTAAACTAGGCATACCTATTGGACTGGGACAGGTCAGGTCACCTGTCAAGTGTATCAATTAAATTGTACCCGGGGTCCTTAAAAATTAAGGTATGAAAGAGCTGGACTCTTATCAAAAGTGTTGGCCATTTGTGTTTTGAGCACTGTGGATGCCATCCTCTGAGAAAACTTGTGGTCCAATAAAAGTTCTCCACACTGACAGTGTCAGAAACGTCTGGATTGCACCCTGTATCTGCAGGTGATTTGCGATAACTGTACCTTCAGGATGGTGTGGTACCTGTGCCAGACTGGACAGTACAATTTCTCTCTCTTTGTTTTTTTTTTTAAATGATACAGAACAGGCATGTAAAGATCAGAGGCAAAAGAAAATGCTGAGAGCCCTTTTCAAAGAATAAAGTAAAGATTTTAAAAATCTGGAAAAGAAGAAAGGGATTAGCAAGGCACCTGTGAGTATATATTGTGTCTTGAAAAAATCCTACTACTTTTGAAGTTTTCTGCAACAGATTTCACTCTTTAAAAAGATACTTCACAAAATTAAATTCACAGGAGTGGGAGCAACAAGATCTTGCAGGCGTACTTGTACTTCTTAACCTATGATGTTAGTGTTCCTTTCTCCCAAAGCTCTGACTTCTTCGCAGAAGAAAGACTTCTTCTTTCCTGTCTCTTGTGGTATTTGCCTTTAAGTTACAGTCTAGGTTCTACAAGTCAAGGCCTTGTCATTCATATCCTTACTGCCACAGTAATAATCTTACTTGGGCATGTTTGCCCACCTGAAGGAAGGAATTGAAGATTACTGAGGATCAGAAGGATAAGGCTCTGGAACAGCCCTCTGATGAGTACGGGACCAAAACACCCGCGTATTTACCGGGCTTGATCAGCATGTGTGGAATCATAAAAAAACTGTATTAAATGTCTGCCTACAGGGGAAGTGGACTTGATGGCACATGAGATCCCCTTGTCCTGTTTTTTTTCACAGGGAGTTGGTGGTGGCCATTCTCTGGTTATACCTCCCGAAGTGCTGAAAGCAGGATAAAACCTGTTCATTTCTGTGCTGCTTTTAGAGTTTGACACCCCTCCCCTATCAAGGTCATGTCATTAAAAGGAGGATGAAGAAAACCTGTTTGCTCATGTTAAGCACTGTGGCTGTGGTGGAAAAAAACAATCTTTGTACTCCCGCTAATCTCGGAATCAGATGAGCTTTACATTTAAGCTTGCTAAAATGTGTTGATAGATTACTCTCTTACATGATCCAACTCTAGTAGCACCGAATTTAATATCAAGCTTTCCTCAATCTCACTGCTCATAAGAAAAGTGACAGTGATGGCCTCTGTGAGTTCACAGAGAAAGTTATTTTGGTTGGCCCTGCTCTTCTCTTTGGGCTGGTGTTTTGAGCTGTAGGAAATGGCGGTGATTTGAAAGGTAGACATACAGTGAGGTTGAAAAAAAATTAGCAGTTGCAAGGTAAGCACTTTGCATAATGTTTACATCCCTCAACTGAAAGATATTCCCATGTACCTCTAAATGAGAGAGAAAACCAGTAAAATGAATGCAGTGAAAATAGAAAAAAAAGCAGGCCTTTTGTGAGTGGAGAAAGTGCTGAAGGACAAAAATGAATTTTATTTGCAGAATATAATGTTAGCTTAATAGCACTAATTTGGGGTTCATTTGTGATTAAGTATATATAGGCATGGAACAGAGTTCAAAAGAGCAACAAGAAAGACTTTCTGGCTGATGCTATATTCTCAAGACTTTTGCAAGTGATTAAAAAAAGAAAAATTTCATAAATGGAATCCAAGTTGAAATCCAAATATATATCACTCTTTAGTGTCTAAATGGAGATGGGCAGCCTTCTTTTTTTTCCCAGTGATGAAATACTTGAACTGAATGCTGATTTTTGTGTTTAAATTGGTGATATTAAGCGATGCTTAAAATGTGATAAGAGACACACTGCTACATTCGTCTTGTAACACAGCTCTTCCGAAGTTGATAGGGCTTACCATATGTAAAGGGAAATCTCTTAAATCCTTCCTTTCTCCCACTGTGCTGCAGGCAGCATTCCTCATGCCATGCCATATCCAGGCCCACAAGGATGGGTCAGTTTTGGCAAAGGGCTAGATGGTGGCACTAAAGTTATGTAAGCAGGGAGTGATTTAGGCTACTTAGCAGTTTAATACCTCACTGCAATTTAAATGACCGAAGGTAAAAATATCTTGGAAAAATTAGTGTAATACATTGTAGCAAGATACCTGTCACCATTTCCTGGAACAGATGGAGCTCATGTTCAATATTGTGCTGGTGAAACTAGCAGTTGATTTTATCCTCCTCATGGTTTATAGGAACGTTTTAACAAATACATTGCTCGTCATGCATGACAAAAAAATCTATAGCGTAGGAAACTTTGCTGGAGAAAGAAGGGTAGAAAACATCTGTTTTGTGAGAGGGATTGGAACAGAATGACCATAATTAAAATTACCAATTAGAGAAGACTTCTTCTCTTTGACTCTTGCTGAGGCCAGACTGGTGGGGTCGGCTGTGTGTGTGCTGACTGCAAAGGGGCCTTGAAGAAAAAGTGTATCTGGCTGTGAGAAGTGCTGCGTGGTGCCATTTGCGTTAATAGGAGCTGCATCCTGACTTCTGACTGCTGCTTGTGTTGTCAGCTTGTGGAAGCAGTATGGCTGAGTAAATATAAACACAGACCTTGTAAAATCTGCCACTTTATACTATAGAAGCATCATAGATATGTTTATTCCTGCAGCCTACCTTTGGGGAATGCATTAGTGTTTGGAGATGAATTTATGTTTTTCCTCTGCAAACACACCTGCCATGGAAAAGTTCTGCTTCATTTCTTTCCCTTTCTCTCCCATCTGCCTCTGCTTCTTATGTCGTTGGTGTCAGAAACCCTGCAGGGCCTGTGATAGGAAAAGCACAGAGCACGTTACTGATGTGTTTGACTGAGCATGCCAAAAAAGGGTGGTTGGTACTGCTAGTCACTGGGTGAGGGGAGAGTATGGTTTCTAAAGCTCCTGTTCCAAGCTTTCCTCTGCCTCTCTAAGTGCTGACAGAATCTACAAGTTTGTGAATATAAACAAACATTGTGAAACCACCTTCTTGAGTTGATAAATCACATAGTCCTTGCAGGGCCTCATCAGTTTTCCTTTGGCTGTCACTTGGGGGTGGGTTACAAGTGTGTTTACGATTTATCCCACTTTTTTCTTCCTTTAACAAGTATGTATTCAAAGAAAGTGCCCAAAACATCTCTGTGCACTTGCACAGAGTTTGGACAGTTGTACTGACAAGTGAGGACAGAGAAAGTCAGTGCTGAACAGCACCTCTTAGACATATGCTGTTCTCTGCAAGTCAGTGAACTGTGAAGGACAGCACTGGAAAACCAGTGCTGGATGTCTGGACCTGCCCTTGGCCGCATGCTGCTGCTGTGCCCTGAGACCATCGCAGCCCAGAGCTTGCTAGTCAAAACCACCTAGCTAGCTTTGTCTGGCGGTGCTGACCAAGAGAGACCTTCATCCAGAGAGCAGGAACCCCACTCTGTCAAGTGATCTCCATCAGAGACATTCACAGGGGTTCACAGGCTCCTCGGGATCTGCCTTCTCAGATCTGAACTGAGCCTAGAGCACTCTGGTCCAAGCCTTGGGCTCAGTCAGCCTTTGGGAAAAGGTGGAAAATGTCACTTCTCTGCTCAGACGAAAAGCAGAGCTGTGTCCTGCCCTTGCAGGTGTCTGAACCACAGCCTCATGGATGGAAAGAAACCCTGTGGCAACCTAATTTCATATTCTCAAACCAGAACAGAGACAGATGTTGCCAGTGTTTATTGGTGACACCTGGGGGATGCCTCTTCCGTGGGTAGCCACTAAAGCCTTGCTCAGGCTTATGGGTGTGCTACGTGCCTTGCATTTGGGCAGTGAAGGGAAATGGAATATTTAGCTATTTTCAGAAAACAGACCCTACTGTCTGATGTGTGGGTGATCCCATGATCTGTGTAGGAGAGAAGGCTGCATTCCCAGGATAGTGGGATAACACAGTCTTAAAAACCTTCCAGCTCCTCTCCTTATGCTGGCCTGCCTGTGCCTCCACTTTTATCTTGCAAAACTTTTTATGTTATCTATTTTCTAGCAGTGTTTTATACCTAAATTTGCTTTTCTCTTCTATTTATACTTATGAAAGAGAAAAATGGCTTGTAATGAGAAATATTCATGCACCTTGATGTGTCAGTCGCTTTTACATTGCTCACTAGATGGCAGTACAATGCTTGTTATACCGATTGAAAGAACTGGAGTCATCTATTCTCCGAATGACTGAAATTTCTTAAAATCTGGGGATCTGGTATTTTCTTCTTTAAAATACAAGGTTCACAGGTGTAGGAAATGCAAGTTGAAATCTATATTCAATTCTCATAAACAACCCCAGTTCCTGTGAACTTGTTACAACAATCAGGCTTATATAATGTTTTCAGTAGAAAGTTTACACTATTGGGTAAACTCTGAGAGTGAAGATGCTGGTGATACTACAGTAGTCTCTTAAAAAGGAGAGGAAAAAAACCCCCAACCATAAAAATCCTGGTGAAAGAGCTGAACATTTGTAACAGAAAATGAGTTTTAACCTGGTCAATACAGAGTACTGCCATCAATACTGGATTTTTCTTTCTGCTTCCATTTTTGCTAGCTACACACAGTTTTCTGGGAGTTTAAGCAGCAGTCCAGAAAGTTATAATCTCTAACTAATCTGAATGGTGTGCACAGGCCCTGGTTCTTCTCTGCTCCTTCAGAAATCTCTGTGCTCCATTTAGAACTGCTGTAAATAAATAAAGACTTTACCTTTTTTATGCTAACATCCTCACCCATCCCAGCTCAATTTTGCACATATTTCAGAGGGTCAACTATTTCAGCTTGCCTGCTTGGTCTAATGCAAGGGCCTAGAGGTTTCCTTGCAAAGCAAAATTTCTTAGTAATTGGAAGTGAAATGGACCCAATATTTGTGTTCCCCGGACCATAGATATATGTCTTAAGTCTTCTGTCATTCACTCCAATAGTCTAATTTAGCATATAAGTTGTGTAGTAAACTGTAGATTACTTTAAGTTAATACTAAACTTCTGTTAGAGTCAAAGCTCTTTCTCTGCTTTGATTTGTCAGCTTACCAGGTGGCCTTGAGAAGCCATGCCTCTGTGCAAGAGTCAATATTTGATCTGCCACAACTAATCTTGAAATCTAGTGCTGTTGTTTTCCCATGATTAAAGGAAAAAAAAGCCCATGGTACATATCTATAGTTTTATTTATTATTGCATGCTTACTCTTTTTAGAGAAGGGCTTCATTCTTAGAAGTTTGGAAAAGTTTGCAAGTTTACAAATTCTTAAGTGAAAGCACAGGGATTTCAAGATACATAGTACACTTGAAGTATACTACCTGTGTGCAAAGCATTTATATGTTTATACCTTACAATCTCATTCACCATTACAGTATCAAAATATGGACAAAAATATATAGAAAATACTGGTACTTGCTACAGTTGGGTGCAGCTGCTTTTCTTTTTTCAGCTGCTCTTGAAGCCTAAAATAAAGAACAGTGTGCAATTTGCACACTTAAATCATAATACAAGAGTGAGAACCAGAACACTACTACTGTTTTCTTCAGTATGGAGTCTAAAGTGATGAAAAGGGGACTGGGTTCATTGACATCATTGTGTAATCTGAAAATAAAATAGCACTTATGCATGAGCACAGTTAATGCTCCCTGTGCCATTCCAGGCATGACCCAAAGCCTGTCCCTGGACACAAGGATGAGTATATCTGAACCATTCCAGAACTGCAGCTGTCTTGTCAAAATTTGTGGCATCTCTGTCATTCACTGTATGGGAGGTGCTGCTGAATAATCCCCCCTATTTTAAAAAAGATTTTAAAACTTTCTAAGATTTTGAGGATGGTAAGTATTGCTGAGATATAGAAAATGATGTGTTGACCTTCTGCACAAGTAGCTGTTGCAAGGGATTATTCCTCAGGCCTACGCTTTGAAATAGTTCCTGTGAGCAGCTATTGAGTGAGCTGAAGTTGCCAGTTAAGAAAGCTGATAACACACAATAGTTCATGGAGCAGGGCTCCTCTCTTAGACCTGGGTGTTGATTTCTGAGATAAAATTTCTGCCAGATGGTGTTTTTAATTAAAATGAAACAAGCAGCATTAAAAAATACCAGACCAAAAAGTCAGATTCTGTATCTCCTGATCATCCTGTAGGAAAGCACACTTCAAGGTTGTTTGCAACATTTGCTGCCATTTCTCAGAGCCTGCCATGATGCTTTTTGTCCTGGTGAGTCTGCAGCCACATTACCAACAGACTGGAGCCTCTTCATGTTTAGCAAGAAGTAATTAATTTTAAAAATGCCTCACTAAAAATACTTGACGTAATCTCTTTGGTAATTCCATTTTTGTTACCCATTTGGTCAATTTCCTTACTAGAAAACCATCCAGAAACTCTTGTGGCAAGCTGGTATTGATACTGAAAGGCTTGGCTGTGCCAAGAGCTTTGTGCTCTGCTCCTCCCCAGGCAGCAGCAGTGCACCTTGAGAGTCACCTGCTTGCTGTGCCTGGTGTCTGGACATGCTTGAGTAGGTCACCACAGCGAACCACTGTTTATATTTACCAAATTGTTTGTTAAGGGTCAGTAGTTCATTATAATCCCAAGCCACTTCATGCTTCAGTGCATTCACATTCCCATCCTGGAGCTCCTGGGAGCTTCTGATAATGGCAGGAGAGCTGCTGCGGGGTTGTTATTGTGGAGGGAGGGATAGACTGTCACCAGTATGTCCTGCCTCACAGAGGGGTTTCTTTGAAAAATTGCAAATGAAGAGCAAGCAGAAGGCTCCAGATGACAGAATGTGCAGCCTGGTCAGTAAATACACTAAATCCTTCTGCAAGCACTCAGAGAAAACAGAAGTCTGTCCTGTCTGTAGCTACAGGGGTGTCTGTTTTTCAGAAGCTGTAAAGATTTTGCTTTTAGCCTGAACATTTGTGGTATGAAGCCTGCTGTTGGTGACAGCAGTGCTTCCACAATGGACGAGTGGGAGCTTTGCTGGGCAGCAGTGATTGCTTCTCGGCAGACCAGCCAAAATGCGCCCTCTTTCCTCTCTCCCCAGAGCGAGCCAGATGACAGCCCTAAGCCTGGAAGGAAGAAACAGTGAGCCCTACACCTTGAGCTTTTGAGCAGTGTTGCTAAACCCAGATGCTAAGAGGTTGGAAGATGGAAAGCAGTAGCAGTAAGAGACTTGGAGATCTTTGGACCTGTCTGGTTCCTGGTATGCCTGTAGGATTCACATGTCTGGGTTTCCATGGAGGCCTCAGACTGCTGTTGTTTTAAATGAAAGATGAGCTTCTATGTAGTTGTGAGATGTTTGAAAGAAAGACTTTGGGAAAACAAGCAAATACTGTGATGTTCCTGAACAGCTGTGCCCAGCCTTTGGGTGGCTGAAAGCAGAAGAGTGTGGAGGACTCTTTTGCCATGGGTCAGATTTGGTTGTGGTTCTTACATGAGGTTTGTGTAAGGGCAGAGTGCTTGGGGTCTGTACAGCTGCTCTGCTGTGCCTGCTGGCTTGTCCTGCTGTGGGCTGGCTGAGGCAGAGCCCAGCAGCTCCTTCCTCCCTCCCTTCCCCAGCAGAAAACTGCTGCTGAGAGATGCAGCAGGGTCAGGGCTGTTTTCGGAGCCTGGTTGGAGAAAATGAGGTTACAGGCATCAGGAGGATTACAGACTCCAGGAGGAGTCTGGCATTACCCTGCTCCCACTCTGCCCAGTGGACCCAGCTGCCTTGGTTAAATTCCTCAAAACAGCTGGACCAGGCTTGAGTTTGGAGGAGCATCATCTCTGAAAGGTTGACTTGGGCACCTGAGGAAATTAGTGTGGAATAAAGACTTGGGGAAAACTGAACTGAATCTGAACATCAGTAATGCATCAAGAGACACAAATATTGCTAAAATACATGAAATGAAAGATTGCTGAAATATATGAAATGAAAGTTAGTGGAAAAAATGAAACATTTAGTGAAGCATGCAGAGCTGGAAACATTGCTATGGTTATTAGGTTTTAATTAGTTGGAAACTGTTCATTCAAGCTCTGTTTCTGTGCAGTGATTGTCCTAATGTAGTTGGGTTTGGCATCTAACATTTCCGAATTTTCCTTTCTTTATGAGTGCTAAGTACTGAAATATTTATTATTCGTGTGTCCTTCTGGCTTCTGGAGTGCTGTGGAGGGAGATTTTTTGTACACGAATTTTGCAGTAAGTGATACCAGTTGCTGCCTAGTGGTACTTACTGTAGCCCCAGAGACATAAGTGGTCCTACTCAAAAGACATTTCATGTGAGAGGAAACATTTGGGGGTGTTTCACAACACAGGAAAGTAGTGCCAGCTTACCTGTTTCACCTTTCAATATTAAAAAGACTGAGAAGCTCAGGGCCTGTATTTTTACAATGCTCTGTGAGCTCACGTGGCCTCTGTATGTACATGTATGCGCACAGACACCTAAGTGTGTCAGTGAAAAAACTCAAATTAATTATTTTTCTTCCCCTGAAAGTTTTCCCTCCTCAGTTGAGAATACTCCATTACTATTAATATACTTCATAATATTTGTTTTCAGAGACAGGAACATTTTTAATTCCTGGTCTAGCTTCACACGAGTGAATACAGATGTACCTGTTAACTAGAGCATTGGTACCTGGAATTAAAAAGGCATATTTTGGGCATCACTGTGTGTCTGTTTTCCAGTTCCTTGTTTGGAAGTCTTTATCTTTGCTATCTTATCTGATGCCTTCTGGAAACAATTTTCCCTTAGCACCAGTTCATAAATTTCAGCATACACTAGACTGGAGGTTCTGGGCCATTTCTCACATTTTGTAATGAATTTTCTGATTGAATTCTTTTACAGATAGCACCTCATACATGCAAAGCAGTGCCTAAGATCCTGGTGGATTTTTTGCTGATTTTATGTATACAGCTCTAAGAACTTGTGATATATTTTGAAAAGCTAAATTGCCACTGAAATGTGCACATTTATATTTTCCAAGGCATTAAATGAAAAATCTGAAAAGGGATAAGAATAAGACAAGAATAAGCCTATTAACATAAAAACAGGTAAAATTAGAAAGTGTGCTTGCATAGTTAAATTTTATTTAGAATAACCACAACAATTTGAAATAACTACCAGATCTGTTGTCAAATAGCTGAATGTTATTAGAGAAACTCTGTCACTTGCATTAATTTAATTAATGCCTCAGGCTTTACATGAGTAGCCATAACAGTAAGATGATTTATCTGTGATTGTAAAAGGAAGCACCGGTATAGTTCTGTGGGTTCGAAATTTTCCTCGCTGGTAAATGCACATTTGGAGTTTTGTTAAACTTTCTTGAAATGTAGTTCTATCATGTCGTGTTCTTCAGGGATGGCTGAACGTGGGGGAGAAAGGCAAGGGCCTCTTCCCTGTGAGAGCAGATCCTGGCCCCCTCCGTGAGCTCCAGAAAGGCCCGAGTTCACAAGGAAGGTGCAGCCTGGCTGCAGGAGAGGTCTGGCTGCTGACAGGAAGGTTATTCTGTGGGGGTGTGTAGGGCACTAAAGGTGTGGGAGTAATTCACAGAACCGAGCAGCTGCAGAATAAAATAGGAGTGTTAGTGGAGAAAGAGTCATGATGGGGAGGGATTCTGCCGCTGTAAAGCAGCACGAGTGACTGTGAGTTGAAGGCACTAAGCGGGGAATCCCTGGAGAACAAGCAGTGCTTGGCATCGTTCAGAGGAGCAAGCAGGGTCTTGTTTGCATGGTTAGGGCTGGAGGGACTTCGGTCATTGTAACCACTGCACACTCAGATTCAGCCAACTTTCAGTAGTGGAACAGGAACTCCTGCTCCTCCGCCCCACAGATCTACTGTACCACGGAAAGGGAAAATTGCAATTTGACACCTGCATTTAAAAAGGACTTTGGAAACATGTCAGTGTGGCTTTTGTCAAGAGAAATCGTGTCCGAGAGAAATCCACTGCTCTTTGTCTGAAGCACTGACATGAGTGTGGATTAGGGTGATTTGGTTGGTACAGTGTGCTCAGATTTTCCTAAAGCTTCTGATAAGCTCCTCAGTCGGAAGATCCTAAAGACGCAAAACAGTAGCAGGATGAAAGGAAAGTTCCCTGCTGGAAATGATGTGAAGAGTAGGAATAAACAGTCAGGTATTTCAGTGGGAGATAACAAGTGGAATCCCACAGAGATCTGCACTGAGTTCTGTGATGTCTGGCATATTCATAAGTGGTCTGGAAAATGTCCTAAATAGTGCAGGATGCTTCCGTGACTGAGTTATTCAGGGTAGGAAAAATAAAAATCTACTTTAAAAAACGTGGTGAGTGGTGTTGCAGTAAAATGGCAGCCTGCATTTGGTGCCAATAACCACAAGATAACGCACATGGGAAAAAATAAACCTGACTGTACGATGCTGAAATGGGCTTTAAACTACCTATTGTGACTCAGGGAAGAGAGCTCAAATTAGCTGTCAGTAATTCTAAAAATGTTGGCTGAGGGCACAGGAATGCTCAAAAGCAAATGGTTTGTCAGAAATTGCTAGGGAAGACACAGCAAACAAAATAATTATTTTGCTGTGCATTCACCTCTTGATTACTGTGCGCTGTTCTGGTCTCCACGTCTAAGAAAAGCTATGGCAGTGTTCAAAGGCGACAGAGAAACCTGACAAGTGTTTTCACAAACAAAGAACAGCTTCTGAATTGAGATTGATTAAATAGACTCCTTAGATGGGAAAAGGGAAGGTGGAGAGGCATGTGATAGCAGTGTTTAAAATCATGAGTGGCACAGAGAAAATAAGTAGCAAATGATTGTTTGCGTTTCTCCCAGAACAAGAACAAGGGACATCAAGTGGAATTACTGGGTAGTGGCTTAAGCAAACAACAGCAGACTTGGTCCTTGTGGTGTGTGATTAAACTGGAACCAGTCTTACAGTATCTGCTGGGTGTCAGGAGGTTAGATGGACTCCAAACCAATCAGGCGAATTAATGGAAAAAGAAAATCTATCAGGGACTATTAGGCAACAAGACGACATTTGTGCCTGAGGAGCTGTCTGTGTGGCAGGATCTAGATGTGGGGAGGAGAGGGTGGAGAAAATGACTTCATGGTTACCCCTTTTGAAAGTTGTTTCCCTTGGTATCTGCTGCTGGCTCCTGTCAGCAGTGGAATACTGGACTAAGTGGACCTTTGATCTGATCCAGTAGAATTCTTTTGCATAATGTTTCTGTTTAATGTTTTTTTACGTTTTTGCACATGAAATAGCTCAGAGACCCACAGGGTCCCAAGGCTTGATCCCTACTTAAATAATTTAGACCCAGCCTGGATGTCCACTTGGAGTCTTGAAAGAGAATGTATTTGGAAGGTCTCATTGATCCAGCCACCGGAGAAGGTGAGACCCCTGGGGACTACAGTACTGAACCAGAGCCCCATGCTTCTGGGTATCGAATTTGGTTCCTATGGGACAAGTAAGTAAAATGTATACCAGTGCTGCATTGGGTTTTCCTTCATCCTGTAATTCCACGATTTGTAGTTGTCTGAAGAGTACCTTTTGCATTGTAGTTTATTGTTCTGCTTTCTGAGCTTGTGTATAACATGGATGTGCAGGAGAAAGCCAACATATTGTCATTGGTTAGAGAATGCCCCTTTAAAGCAGTGACAAAATTTCTCTGTAGCTAGAAGTGTGACCATGAGAACTGCATTTTGATACCAGGAGAATGCTGAACTAGAGTTAAATTGAATGTCTGTTTCTTCAAGGAGGGTAAATTTAATCAGCTGCTCAAAATCAAATTAAGGGGGAAATCAGTTTGGAAAAACACAAGAATTACAATATAGCTAATGACCTGAGGTAATAACTGGCAAGAAATTTGCTTTCACATTATAAAATGAAAAATTGTTTCTCTAGGAGGGAACTGCTTGTAGCTCATGATTGCCCAGGGTAGTTCAGAGCCTGGTGTTTCCTTGAGAGAACAATTAAAATGTGCCGCCCTTCCACCATTTACTTCCCCTCTATTATGGTAGTTAATACCAACAATTATTATACTGTGATCAAGCCTGTCAGTGTTTCTATCATAGTATTATTTTCTAACTTGGATGTTAAGCTGGAAATGTTTTCCCAGCCCAGCCTGAAACAGCCTCTTGCAGCTGGTGGCCCATGAGTGATCGACAGGTGTCATATCTTTTGCAGAAACACAGGCTCTCCTACAGCATCAGTCCTTGTAAGAACCATCTCTACTGCTGGGAATAGAAAGTAAATCCTGCGATTGGCTGCATCTTGCTGCAGAGAGGGATTTGGATTTTAATGTACACATTATTTTGATTAATGTAGGTGAGTAGAGGGGCTTTATTCAATGTGGTTGAAAGGGGCAAGGTCTTCCCCTGCTGATTTACTTCCAATATAAAGGGAAGACACTGAAAGAGCTGTGGCTCAAAGGTATTGCTGCTGTTCTCATCCCTGAAGGTGATCCCTTCTTGCATAAATTTGTCTCTCTTATTGACAGAGGATTTGAAGATGGTGGCCAGAAGCTGCAGCCATGACTCAGTAAGAAGAGGAAAAGTGCTGCTCTGATATTACCTAGAATTGCATTTAACTTAAACCAGCACAGTGTCTTGCTCTTCTGTGACCTTTACCCATCAGGAGTTATTAGCTAATTGAATTCAGAAGGTAACTCCCTAACTGTTTTCAAACTGAATTAACTTGCTTCAAGGGACCAAGTTGTGTTTGTATTTCCACAGAGATAATGAGTTTAGGCTTCAACTGAAACCTTGCCAGATAATGAGGAAAAAATAAATCAATGACCTCACTCTTATCTGGTCTTAACAGGCAGGCTTTTCTTTGCTAAAAGTGACCCTGAAAGGGTCTGGATTGATTCACACAAATACCAAACCCTGCATCCTGCTAAGCAGAGCCGTCCTGGGGAATGCTTTGCTCCACGAGGAGATCTAATCTGAACATCAGCAAAGCTGCAAGAATTTGAATCACAGCTTTTCTTAGAGTAAAAATGAATGCTTCTGAGAAATTCAAATGAGCAGTAAGATAAAGAGTTAAGGAGGAATTTAGCTTCAATACTAATTAGAAGAAAAAAACACATTCTCACACTTGTGCCTGGGACTGAACTGTCTTCATAGGCATATACTTCTCTGATTCTCCATAGAGTTATGCTTCTCTGATTATTTAATTAGCTGGTATTGTTAAATAAGATGTGCTTTATAGACGTTAAGGGGAGATTGTTGCCTGCTGAGAACTGGTGTGGCTATATTGGTGGAGATCTTTCCTTTGGTGCCTTGATTAATGGAAGAAGTACACAGCTCAGAAATGTGCCTCTCCAAAAGCACCTCCTTACTCTCTATATGGATCTCTCAAGTGAAGGCTTAAATCTTCAGGTAATAAATGTGATTAATAATAGTTTTACAGAATATATGAGGCAATCTGTTAAAGTATGCAGAGGTAAGAGGCAGGAGGTTTTAAATACTGGCAAAGTATCTGTAAAACCTACTCTTAAAGTCCAAAAAAGGAAATTGAAATTTTATAGTAGCAATAGTAGTAGTACTAGTAAAGACCATTCTGGTCTAATAAGAGATGTGATGTTTTAGGGAGAGATGGTTGCTTTTATCAAATTTGTTGATACAGGTTGTATAGTGCACCAATTCTTCTACTGTTGGACGTGAAGGAAAAAGTGCCTCTAGGCAAAACTCCTTGGAGACACTCAAAACCTGACTGGACTCAGCCCTGGGCAACTGTCCTTTGTTGACTCTGCTCTGAGCACAGGTCAGGACTGTGCTGCAGGATGATCTGCCTTCCAAACTCAGCCAACCTATGACTTTGCGAACCCAGAATACATTTTTAATCAGAGGCTAGGACCTTCTCATGGGAACTGATGCAGAGAACAGAACCCAGGTCGCCTGTAGGGGACGAAGGCTCTGAAAGGGTTTCTCTCTCGTGAATCAAACCAGGCTCCTTGAGTTCTTTAGCTTTTGTCCTTTTGCAAAACTGAAGTCCCATGCAACTTTCAGACAACCTACCTCCTGAGAACTGGCTGTGATTCCAGATTTATCAACTTGCCACCCCTGAAAACTGTGAGAAATTGGCTTTTGGCCATAAGTGAGTTCCACTCAGAGCAATCTTCATTTGCGACTAGCTTGGATGTGCTTATTTCAGTGCTGCATCCAAAAGGATAAACAAACTTATTAGGGAGATGGTTTAATCTGAGCATAAAGTTAGTTCATTCTAACAGCATCATGGGATAAAGCAAAATGGACAGAACACTCATGTAAAATAAATCAGATATGGAAATAAAATGTCAGAAGCTGAAATCATTCTATGTAATGCATTTTATTTTTCAAGTATTTGCAGTGGAAATGTTTCTTTTAAATGGTCGCATCTGGAAAATCTTGTGGTTAAAGAAATTAAAATATCTTCTGCCTTATTTAAAATATTTCAATCTTTTTATATGTTGTCTCTGTGATTACCAAAATTAAAAAAAATAGGAAAAAAAAGTAGGTGTTTGAAAAGCTGCCGTGGGTCATTGTCTTCAAGCAATTGCTGTAGCTCCTTAGTGACAACTTGAAGATTATTATATAGTCAGAGTGCTGAAGGGATGAGAATTGAGGCTTGAACTTCAGGAAAACTGAAGTTTTTCTGCCAAGAAAAGTGAAGGACTGAGTCCTTGCACTTAGTGGAGATCCAGTCAGAGACCACACACAATGCAATATGCTAACATATATATATATAAAGCCCCTCTCCCCACCTCCCCCTTCCCCATTAATGGTGAAGAAGTTGGCTGCTATTTGATTCTAAATTTGATTAAATAGATAATTTTATCAAAGAGTCAGCTGGATACATCTCCACATGGAAGCAGAATATTCCTTTAATATGTGAATCACAAACACAACTCTGATTATAAAACTTTCACCCTAGTTTTAAGTTGTTTTATGGTAACCAAACCCTTCTTTTCCTTTCTTGTCAGCTGTCGCCCTGCCTGTGCAATTCAGTCCCCTTGAGGATGAGGACTCCACCAATTTTATCAATGGTCATCTACGATCAGCAATTACAGATGGCAATTCCCCAGTCTTGGGGCAGTTAAAAATACATGACAGCTTCATGTCTTATTTGAGGAGTGTTTCCTTCCTGCATGAAGCTTATGTGGGCTCACAGATGTGTACACTTAGACTCCAAGCACAAACACATCTGGTCCCTTCTTTTTTCAGATTCTGAAACTAAAATAGATTGGGTTACCCCTGATGGAAAGACTGAATGTCAAAACATATGAAGAAGGAAAGTTTGTGTTTCTGTGGTTTTGATCTTTCTGTTTGGGTACTCTGCAGACCTCAAGCTTTCCCCACACTTGGGATTTTCATAACCACTTGGTTTCTCTCTCTTATGTACAATCTGGTTTCTAAAGAGGTGGGAGTTTGTTCACCAGCCTTTCTCTCACAGGCAGCATTAATGAGGTCTTTCTCTTCCACCCACACCCTATTTTCAGGAAATGTGTAGGAACTTAATGACTGTAAGACTTCTGGCTTGTCTCATTAGATCTAAATTGTCCAGTGAGCTCAAAAAAGGTTAGGGAAGAGACACAAAAAAAAGACAAACAGGCCTGGATGCAGACACCAAGAGCCTTGTTTCCTTAAGCAATGTTAGCATTTTAGCTTTCACTCAGAGCTGACTAGAGGAACATCTGGAAAGAAACAGTGCTTTTCTGCTCAGATGGTTCTTCAGACCTGGGGAATTTCAGGACAGGGTGGTGGCTGAAGGAGCCTGGCTGTTGGTGTCAAGATCTCCTCTCTCATATGCTTGATCAGTCTGGACAAGTCTGAACATCCCTGTCGCTGCTGACCCACAGCAGGGTTTCTTCTCACATCTGCAGTCTTTGCATTTCCTGGTGGTCTGGGTTTTGATGTCTGCCAGTGTATCCACTCTGAGCTGAAGAAGGTCATCATAATGTGACAGTGTGGAAGATTGTTTTACTACTTCAGTCCTTTAACAAATTACTCAGTTTTGCTTTTTTCAGCAGCTTGCTTGCAATGATCCTTCTCTCTCTGCCTTCCCAATCCTAAGTATCAAAAGCCTGGATAGGTGAAATCTTTTGTGGAAGAACTGGTGTCTAACAGTTAGGTGAGAAAGACTTCCAAAATTGCTGCTGGGATCAACGTTCTTTCCTTGGAGGCTTTAAACTGGGCCATTTGCTATTCTTCCTCTTCCAGCTACTGAGTTTCCAGGGTTTTCTGTGCCAGCAGCAACTCACTGCCTGCAGTCACACCCCAGCACTGCAAGCCCTTTTCGGCTTGTCTAGATGGGTTCTGGATACTCTTTCAGTCACAGCAGTGTCTTATCCCTGGTGCCTGATGAGTCCTTTCAAGGTACTCTCAACATTTAAATACTCACTCATCTCCCTCTTGTTCTTACCCCAGGGCCTTGCCCAGCTGCTGGGGCTGACAGGAGGAAAAGGTCCAGGATCCCTCCCAGCCAGTGTGGCAGGCCCAAAGTCAGAGCAGTCTTGTGTCCCAACAGGGGTTCTCCTTTTATGTAACCATATGCATAAAATAACAGTAGCTTGAAATTTCATCATAGGATACAGGGGATGCGTGTTTTGGAAAGAGCTGTGTTCATGCAGGTTGTTACTGCAGTGTAGGAGGTCTCAGACCTTGGGCTCCAAGATTTCATTTTGCTTAAAAATAAATGAACTTAAACGGTCCTGCTTAAAATATCTTCTCTCTCTCTTTTTTTTTTTCCTTATCATGGGAAAACTTTTAAAGTATGTTTTAAATTCTAAACAAGGAAAGATGTTTCTTTTTTAGGATTACCTGAAGATGCGATTTTAGATCCATTTTGTCCCAAAATCAAGATTTCTCGTCTGGCAATTTCTGCTAGTTCCTTATGCTATGTGAAGCAGAGTCAGTTAGCTTGAAGGCATCAGATGGTTACAGGTGCTGTGATAACTAACTTTCAGTGATACTGTTGAAAGAAAAACAGAGATGGAGTTACATGTTGTTAGGGTTTAGGGAGTTTAGTGTACTATCAAAAAGACATCACAACAGCTACCTACAACTTACTGAAGATGGAAACCACCAATTTAATGTGGAGTTGGTATGCATAATTACGTTCGAATTCTGCTTTAATAATGTTGTCCATATTCGCAATACTGTTAATGTGAAAATGAATTTCTGTCTGAAAGAGTGCCAGTGTGAAGCAGCATATAATTTTGTTTTTGTTTGTGCTGTACTCTGCATAATTACTGTAATTATGCATATTAGGCTGTTTTGTGTAATGGCACCAGAAGGTAGATAATTTTGCCAATGGAGCACCTTATATACATTTTGTACCATCTACAGAAGTGCTTTGAAGATCACTTAATACTGCTGATTTGCCCATAATAGGTCAGAAATTATTGCTGCTGCTTCCAGAATGTCTGTCTGGAAGAGATGTCTTCCATAAAAATCAGGTGCTACTAAAAAGATCAGAAATTTGTGTCTGAGAAAACAGAGAAAAGAAAAACGGTAAAAATGTTTGTTAGCTGATAGTGCCTCTATCAGTATGATATGACAGGAAGATGCAGCACAGATTATACTCTGCACAAGAAATTGCAAATATAGAGCCACAGAATCATAGAATGTCCTGGGTTAAAAAGGACCTGCTCAATGCCATTTACTCATTTTTCAACAGAACAAACTTAGATCAAGATACTTAATAAAGAACTAACATGAAAACTTAATTTTAAAATTATTCTAAGCAGAAGAACATTGATGATAGAGAAAATGAATGGGAGGGAATGCAGGTGGGAAAAGCAGAATCAGGCAGAGTGAGGTAGGCATGGAGTGAGACGCTACCTGGGTAAACTCAGAGTTTCAAAGGAAAGGTGGTATTGGGAGATGGTTCCTTCAAATGTTCAGGAAAAATGCACAAAAGTAATCTTTTTTGCTGTATGAGGTAGTTGTTAGTAATGGTATTAGGGTAACTGGAGAGCTCAGCTGTTCTCTGAGAGTCTTCTGTGTGCAGCAGTGGGGCTACAATGCTGGGACCATCTCTCCTGCAGATCTGGTTCTGTCTGGCACTCAGCTGTAGTGTCCAAGCTTTTCTCAGCATGGAAAAACCCAACACTGAGGGTCCTGGGGAGCCAGCCCTGTCTCTCTGTTAGAGGTGGGGGTTTCTAGGTGGTGGTCTACAGATGCTGTGGCCTGAGAGAGCCTGGCACATGGATTTGCATGCTGGTCCCTTGCTCTCTGTGAGCAGTGCCCTGCTGGTAATAGCTGTTTTTTAGTTGTTGCTATCCCTCAGAGCGATGACTATTGCACAAGGCTTTTTTTTTCTGCCAGAAGAATCATGGGTGGATACGTAATGACTCATTTGTCAGGAAAGTTTGGGAACTAGTCACTGAAAGCAAAATGGAGTTGTTTGGGGAGATGAGCAGGGCATAGGGTCTAAAGCTGTCGTGATTTGCTTCTGTGTTATGCTCTGCATACTCATCAAATTAGGGCTCGGCTCTGTGGAAAGGGATGCCTGAGTGACACTGCTGGTCAGATGCATTAGAGTCCTTAGCCCTGGTGAAGCAGGAATGTTGCTGCTAGATAAGAGCAGATTCTTTGAGAGGGCCTTTTTGTCTCCCCAAGCTGAATGGATTCACTCTGAAGTAAAAGCCGCATGAAAATCTTCAATGTCATTTTTAGCTCTGCTTCGAAAGGCGTAGTTTGGCAGCGCTGATTTAAGATATGCAGGCTGTGTGGGATACAGTTATTTATCTCATATTGGTCTGGTGATCATAACCTGTGCTTTCCTGAGATGTAATGCTTGTGGCTCCCTTGTTTGTTAAAACTGACCTGCTGCTTGCAATTCTTTTGAAATGCAGCAGCACACCTGGCCATGGATTTGAGCTGGCACATTCAGCTTGCACTGTTTTCTTTTTTCACCCGAATCAGGGTAGGTGTGAATACATCCAGCTCTGGAAGGGGCTGGCTTTGGTTGTACGTAATATCCTCTCCTTGATCTCTGAGGGGGCTCTGCCCTCACGTGTCATGTGAGATTCAGGGTTTTGACATCATGATAGAAGTCAGGAAGTAATAATGATTTTGCTATGGTGGCTCTGACAAAAGGCCATTTATTCCTCTCTGAAATTTGGCTAAATTAATTTCCACTCATAAAAGCAGCCCCAGATAAACATATTTTTCCCTGAGTGATTTGAAATGATGATTGTTGCTTTATTGACTGATGTGCATTTCAGTCAACCCACTCTTCTTTTGTTGACAACTTTGTAGAATATTTAAGGTAATAAAAAGCTGTTTTCTCTTTGTTGGTCACCTCAAATGCATTTGTGTTCTTCAGATAAAACTTATTGCTTTGGTTAGTATCTAAAAGAAAATAATTGTTATGGAAGTTGCAGAGCCTTCTTGATCAGGACATGGTCTCAAGGAAGGGTGCTGCTATAATATAAAACTTTCTCCTTAATAAGGAAGGCGAGAAAATCCAGTCAAATGACAGAAAAAAAATTAATCTTAATGCTCAGAATTAAATCAGATGGTGAGATTTAACTGTAGACTAGTCAGCTGGGTGAGACTTTCAGCTTGGTATTGGGAAGGAAGCTGTAGTTCTCGGTGACCTGCAGTCACTGACATGGCTGAGGGCGGTTTTGCTCTAATGTGCACAAGCTCTGAACAAATTCTTCAGCCCCTGCCCACCTTATTTCCCCAGGAAGTTTTCTAGCTGAAGTGTCTCTGCACTGCTTTTTTTTTTTTTTCTGATGGCACAGTTTGTAAACTTTGCTACCTACTGCTGTGCTACTAAGACCCTTGTTCTGAAAACATCTTGGACTTGTATTTTAATCTATACTGTAATTCCTGAGATAATTTTTGTCATTCATATAGAAGGGTATAGCAAAGTGGAGGACTTAGAGATGGAAGCATAGTCTCATTCTTTGCTGCACTTCCCTGGGTGATACAAGTAGCTCCTCTGCAAAGTCAAGCAATCCAAGTGTACTTGAAGTGTTTGGACAGTTTCACTCTGTTTTTCAGGAGATCTCAAATGAAAGTCTGTCTTGTTTTGATGCATGAGACTTTAGCAGTACTGCTTGCCTAAACTAAATTCTCCAGCATAAAATCAATCAGATATTCAAACTTGTATAGTGGAAAGTCTAAATGTCATTCATTTGCTTGCAGGGACATGACAGTCTTCATTGATTTCTTAAAACCAGTGAGTTATTTGCACTCCTTGGAATATCAAAAAGAGAAGGGAAAAAGAGAACAAGGGAAACTTCCATCACCTCATTCTTTTTGTGAATTCTGAATATCAAATTTTGGCCAGTAATTCCTAATGAAGATAAGCAAAGAAATACCATTTCAGACCAGTTATCCTGCCTTTTGTCCAGCTGCAGATACTTGAGAGAGGAAGATGAGAGAACGTACACAGTGATACTTCTCTGAACACTCCCAAATGCTTGGGGTTTGTGGCTTAGGGTCTCCCTCACTGCAAATCTACCAAAATCTATGAGCAGGTTTTGTACCCTCAGGCCAAAAATCTCTCTGGACTTGTTGCAGAAAGAACCCTAGTGGTTGAACTTGATGACCTTAAAGGTCTTTTCCGATCTAAATGGTTCTGTGATTCTAAGCTGAGAAGAGCACTCCGGTGTGCTGCAGGTGACCTCTCTGGCCCACAGGAGGGAAGGTCTCTCCAGTTTTGTGAGAAGTGTTGGCCTTGGCCTGGTTGGAGGAGCAATTGGAGCTGCAGGGCAGAGGAGGCCAGAGGTTAAATGTCATAAGCCACACTGCAGATGAGTGGTTGGTCTGGTCACCAATAGTTCTGTCAAGTTTTTAATGCTACATGATTATAGCAAAGTTGTCCCTTCTATAAGAAGTACAGGACAGACTTGCAAAAATTTTTAGAAAGAGTTGAGACTCACACTAAATTAGGATTTTTTGGGTACAAGCCCAGTAGAGTTCAATAAGTAAAGACTTGATGATTGGCAATGCTTAATTTAATTTAATTCAAGTAAATAATTATGTAAGAAGTAGATCATATGCTGAGTAGATCATGGACAAATATGTTTCTTACTTAAATTTGCCAGTGTGTTCCCAAAGATGGACATTTTAGTTTTTGAGAGAAAGGCAGTTTGGTCTGTTTTTCAATGAGTTACTCAATTTTTTGCTTCCTGCAGCTTTGCTTGCAGAGGATGATAATCAGCTGAAAATTGGACAAAGTACCATGAATATTTTTATTGTCAGTCTTATGGATTATAGCTCTGACTTAATGAAGAAAGTCAATGTTCTCACAATTTCAATATGTGAGAACAATTGGCCTTAAAACCCAATGTGCTCCGAAGTATTACTTATAGGAAGAAGTTTGGGCAATTTTTCAGCAAAAGCACTAGGTCTCCTCAATGTGTTCTTCTTGCTTATGTGATTTGTTTTTCTTGCATGTTGTGTATATGTATAGCAGTAATGTATTATGAGTTGCTTAATTATTCTTCACCTTACTTCTTTTGCCTTCAGCTACTACATCAGCAGGTTGTGGGTAACATCTAAGGTCAAATGTAAGATCAGTGATTGAATTCTGTTACTAGTTTGTCGTCATAGTGGTAGAAAATAAAAGTTAAGAAGTTACTACTTTTTTGCTTTTGCCTTTAATTAGCTGTTTTCATTTGTAATCTTTTATGAAAACTCAGGTTAATTTTAGACTGACAGAGACCTCCAGATAGACACTGCCATATGTACATGACTACATCAAGCACTCACTGAACCGGTCCAGTTACTACACAGCTGTATTTCATTAAAATATTCAGTATTTCCATAAAATATTATCAGATCTTAGCTTTAGTGCTGTGAGCCTTCACATGATTTGAAGACTTTATTTTTGTTTTTGTATGGAGAGCTGGTGCAGCCATAGGTAGAGGTCTGTCATGGAAAGCTACCGGGGCTATATTGTCAGTAAATCTCCATGTGAGGAGTGAGTTGACTGTAGCAATTGTCCACTCCATTTGTCCTATTCCAGCAATGTTGGAACAATGTTGTTGCAATGACAACATCCCTTGTGAGATTTCTTAAGTAATTTACTACCAGAATATGCAGCACTATTATTATTGGGAGTCATTAATAAAATATTTATATTATTTATGTATCAATAAAAATGCACACATATGTATGCAAACACCCATGTAAAAAAAATGAATTGTTATCTGCAATTATGCACAAGGGATAATTTTGTGTCTATGCATAGCATCATAAAAAGGATTTCCTCACTTCTATTTAATGAATGTCCAAGGTACAGGCTGAATGTTCTTTCAGACAGGGCACTCAGAGATGATGTTCAGATGGGAAGGCATGTAACTCTGCTCACACTGAGACACAGGGCATTTTGAGCAAGCAGCCCTTTGGAGGCATAAATCTTGTTCCATAACTTTTAAAGCTTTTTTCATTTTTTAGGAGAAATCATTACTGTCCCTTCCTAGCTTCTGCCAGATAAAAATTGAAATTATATCTAGGAACAATAAAAAAAAAGTACATATAGCAAAGGAATATTTTGCTTTCTGGACCAGTTCCCTAACAGACTGTGTTGAGAAGAAAACAACAAATCCAACAAGGAGGAAAAGCAGGAAGGGAGTAGATGCAAATTTTTATAGGCCTATGAGTGAATACAGATACACATAATTCATGTTGTGCTCTGTCTTACAAGAATTCATATTAGAAAAGTTCAGGCAATAAGGAAGTACAAGTGCTTTAGAACACAGTAAATGAACTCCTTCTTTTGAGGCTCTGTTGAAAGGACATTAGGCCTGATGTAAGGGTACCATATTATCATTAAAATAACTTAATAAAATGTAATTTACATGGCAGAGGGCAAAAGTTGTGGGGAGGGACTTGCAGATTTGCAGGGTCCATTTCATCATGTACAGTGGAGATAACAACTTGAGTTCCTGTTCTCAAAGCAGCACAGATGGTCAGATAAGGGAACAAAAAAAGAAATAAAAAGTCTAGACCTTTTAAACAGACTCTAGCAGCACTTTTAATTTTTGATTCTTATTTAATTTTGAAATTTCTAGAATAAATGCATGGAATGGCCTGCCACTAACAGGGCTTTTTTGTCTACTAGTTAGAAAAGGATCTTAAAGTTTATGAACAGCACCAGAAGGGGTTTTAAGGAGGAGACCCAGACCCAGGAGGCAGTAGGACCCAGGACAGCAGTAGGCAAAGACTTGTCTCAGCTGTTGTGTGTGTCAACGGCAGGTTTGTTTCTGATGAGAGCTTGGATACTCTCCTGGTCCTGTGCTGTTGTGGCTCCAGATGGAAGAAGAGCAGCTGTCCCTGAAAACCTGCTCCTTCAGTCCCTCACTACAGCCTCTGGGCAAGACTCAAGCACCCTGGAGAGAGCTTGTACATCTCTTTCTTGTGTGTTTTGTGTGACCTATTCCCAAGTGTAGGAAAGTCTGAAGTCTTGGCCTGACTGGAGGCACGAGTTACAAATGTCCCACACAGAGTCAAGCCTCCCACTCCAAGGTGTGCATGACATGCATGGAAACCAAAGCAAAATCTCAGCTCTCAGACGATGTCTTCCTCAGGCTGGAAAAGTAGGGCAACAGTTTTCACTTTGATAACTTTTTTTCTGTGAAGAGGATGGGATGAAATGCACTGAAGATATGGATGAGCTGGGGCTAGAGAGAGTCTTTGCTGTAGCACGAGGCAGTGGCAGTACAATCATCACTGGTGCCAGCGCAGGCTCCGAGCTGACAAATGCTGGCTTCTACGGGGAACTCTGAAGACTGCAGAGAGAATTGCAGTTACGCACAACCATAAATATTTAATTCCTATTGTTGCATGCTGAGAATTGCAAGACTGTCTGCAAAACACTGTAAAACATAGCAGCATAAAACTTATCAGCAATGCAAATATGCTGTAAATGTTGGAGGGAAAACAGAAGCGTACAATTAACTCTTAAGCTTATTTATAGCTATAGACCTCAGGATTCTCTTGTGCATTGTGGTGATATTTTGTAATTATACCGGCAGGTAAAAATGACCAATTCTCTCCTGGCATAAAACATGTTGTGATTTAATTAAAGCAGAAAGTTAATTTAAGTGGAATTGAGAAAGACTAAATCAATTACAATGAATGCTATTATTAGATTTGAAAGTCTAGCAAAATTAGTTAAGTACCATAAGCACCACATTTTCTCCTTTTTAATGTAACAAGAAAGATTAGTCCATCATAGCCTCCAATGGTTCAAGGAAGGTAATTCACAAAAATTGAGAGGTAACATTTTCAATCAATTAAGATATAATAAAATAATCACTTGAACTTCAATAGCATTTTGGCAGAAATAGGTGTTTTTCATTGAAAACAGAGGTAGTACAGCCAAGACCTATGCCTTTGGTTTTGGAAGTGCTATGCCAAATCCTTCAGAAAGCTGCCATTTGTTCTCCTCATGCCCCCATTTTGCCCTGTCGAGGGCAAAACGAGGTAAATGAGGTTCCCCAGAAGCAATGGTTTTCATGAGTGAGGGGGAATGATATATTCAGGCATGACATGGTGTACAACTGGACCACAGAGCTTGGCCTACATCAGAGGCAACATGAGTCACTCAAATGACAGTTATTATTCCTGCTTTCCCGGTGTTTTTGTTGAAAATATGTTTGGGGGTTTTTTTTAATTTGAAATTTTGGTTTTTGGTAGCAAAAGTAAAAAATAGTAACTTGCTTTTCAACTCTTTTTGTTTCAATTGAATTTCTTACTGAGCCGTTTTCAAGAGTTCTCCTCCATTGCCCTTATCCTGATCCTCACAAGCTGTGTATCTGGACTGGTGGTTACTTTTCAAAAACATCAGTGTGTTAAATCTTTATTAAACATTGATCAAGTAGGTAGTGGAAGTGCTAGAGGTGCAATTATTATTTCTGAACATTATGATGTGCCAGTCTNAGTGGAGGCATTAGGATTACCTTCTTGGGTTCATGGCCATATGCTACTCTAGACACGTCTAGTGTAGTGGAATAGCTTTACAGCCCAGCCCTCTCATGATATCATCAGGCACATGCAAGACCTTGAAGTGGTTCAAAAGGTTTTCAGTGCAGAAGCTGTGACTGCTTAGTTTGCTCTCAGACAGAAAGCGGTTTATTGCAGAATGTGGTGTGGTGACTCCTACCTTGCTATCGGTGCTATCTCAAACCACCTGAGTTGAAATAATCCAAGCCATGGCACTTTGTACTAAACTGAACTGAGGAGACGTGAAAAACCATTCACTACATCTCAGATAACCTCTAGATGAGCAGTAGGTTCATTGCTCACAGTGTAATGTAGTTGGAGTCTTTATAAGCTTCTAACAGCAAAAAGTTACACTTGGCATTGTTATTTATACCAGGTATATGATAAAACAAGGAATAAAACAAATGACGTTAGCTAAAGTGACTTTCCAACAGAAATGTGTCTACGCTGGCAAGTCTAAAAATGTCCCATGATCTCATTTCTCCTCTCCCTTGATTCTTCCCTCTCTCCCCTCCTTGCTCCCTCCTTCCCCATATATGCATAGAAGATGATTATACTGGCAAATATTCCAAGAGCGGACCTTGCCCGAGATGAGGTGACAATAAAACCTCACTGCAGGGGAAGAAAACTCCAATAGGTATTCCCACAAGGCAGCTTAACTCAAATGTCTGTAAGCTTTCACTTTTCATAGTAAATCTGTGTCAGTCTGACTGAACGCTTAAATTCTGAATGTTCTTGCTTCTGATGGACAGGTTTACCTACCAATACTATTCACCAGTTTTGCCATTCAAGAGTTTATTTCTCCTATGAAAACAAACAAAAAAAATCTTCTGAAGTTTTTAAAGTGCTGTGTAATGATTGGTCAAATGAATTCATAAGTTAATAATAATAAAAAAAAGTGCTTGGAAGTTGATAGATCTTCATTGGCCATTTAATATTCCAAGCTTAAGAGGATTCTCAGTATCTTTTATCAGCAAAAAAATCCTTTTCAGTACACAGACAAACTGCTTTGCAGCACTCAAGCACAAAGCCAGCCACAATAAAGTCTTTCATTGCTTTAGAAATGAATTTTAGAAAAGAAGTGGCAATAATAAATTTTCCCACAACCCCCAAAAATCTTTTTCATAACTTCATGTATCTTGCTGAGAGGTTGCTTTTTCTGGGCTTGCATGAATCAGCTAATGGTGTGCTATCAAGGCTCGGATTTCACTTCAGCAATGGTTTAAATTAATTTTTAAAAAATTTACTATGAACTGTCTTAATCTAAACTGAGAGAAAATGCTCTTAATTGAAATATCACTTTCTACAGATGGTTGTGCAATAGTGCAATATTGGCTATGAAATTGATTTAATTTAATTGGTGCAACCAGTCCTTTGGGGCCCTCATTATAGGAGACAGTGATACACATTTCCTTCACATAACACCCTCTACTTGATTCCCCAAGACTCATTTGCTGCATTCATTTGGCAGGAGGAGCAGGTTTCTCAGTTCAACTCCTGCTCTCCAGCCACTAATCCTTCTGGATTTGTCTGCAATTTCTGCTGCAAAACACCATCCCAGTACCCAGGCCAAATGAGCTGATTCAGCTCAGGACACAGCTTGGCCCTTGCAGCATCCAGTTTCAGGTGGTGTTCACACATCTGAGATGCAGCTTCAGTGTGGTGGAGACAGCACACCTGTGTTGTGATTCCTGCTCCTACCTCGCCCAAACTGCTTCAGCAGCTTGGTACGAGGGACCACTCCAAAAATGTCCCATTTTAAGTAGGTGTATGAATGCATAATGAAACCTTAGCTGGTATTTAGTTTCTATCCTTTACTATACAAAAACCTGCAGTGTGCAGCATACTTTTAAAGTCCTAAGATTCCTGTTAAATATTAATTTGCCAGCACGTTCTGTACCTACACTCCAGGTAAAAACTTGTACATCCAACTTTGCAGTTTAAAGTGGTGCTTGTTTCAAGACACTCAGAGATGGTGGATTTTCCTGTCTTCAGTTTACTTTTACTGCATGAAAAATAGTAAAATTCTGGCCAGTCCCAAAGACCAGACGTATTTTAATGTGATTCTAAAAGTCCACCCCAGGCTCTCCAAGGTTGCCTCATGGGAGAGTCCTTGTTGCTAGTGATGACAAAGTTTTATTACACAGTTAGTCTTAAAAATTAGGGGAATATATCTACTGTCTGCTCAGAGCTGGCCTTGCTTCGGGTCCTGCCAGGGTAAGAGCTATGGCAGGTTCTTTTGGACTGATGTGAAATCATTAGTAACAAAATTTATAAGGATGAAAATGATCTGCTGAGATTTTTTCATGGTTGGTCCATTTGTTAGTGCCAAGAGTTGTTCATGCTGGGGCTGGTCATGGTTCCCCTGCCAGGATGCTGCTCTGTGCTGGTGCCAGTCAGACAAACTGGTGTTAGCCTGGTTGCTGGTCCGTGCTTGCAGCTTTGGACACGGTATTGCACTCTTGTGTTTCCTTCACCCTGAAGTACATGGGGAGGCACTTTTTTCTGCTTGTGCTCTGCTGGATCCTTCCTCTCCCTGGGAATGTGTCTGGGTTTCAGGTCCTCACAAGATGGGATGTACCTGAGGTGCGCATCTAGAGCTGAGGAAGGGGATTGTGTTCCTGGTTTGCAGAAGAGATGTCCCTGCTCATATCTTCTAGTCTTCATGTCTTTGAACCTTTTGCTTCTTTGGACTCTTCCTGCTGGCAGCAACACTTCTAAAAGCCTGAGATGATCTTGTTTGTCTGTACACTATCCTTGCGGGTCCCTTCCAGCTCAGAAAATTCTATGATTCTGTATCATTGTTTCGTTTGTCATCCTTTAGTTCCTGGGCCAACATCCTGCTAGCCCATTATAACTTGCAAAACTTACAGGTGAAAGTCCACAGTAAAATATCAAGGTAGCTTATGTTAAGTTTTCTCCCTGAAAAGCATTTCCTCCCCCCTTTGTTTTGAAATATTGTATTTTGAATGCTTTTCAGGGAGGAAACTTAACATAAGCTGCTTAATGGCCATACAGCCCCTTAATGTTTCCAGGTCTAACTGAATGGTTGCAGAATTGCTCTTTTTCCAGAAGAGGATCCAGTACTCAAATCCTAATTTGAGGGCTGATATCTAAAACAGGAACCCTGGCATTTCTCAGTTTGCTGATATTAAAGTTTTCAGTGAGTTTCTTGGCAGCACCCAGCCTTTACCCAGATGTGTGGAGTGACCAGGCATGTGGATATTTATTCAAGGCACTCCCTTTTGGTGCTTTATTTTGTCACTGCCTGTTATTGCTGTTGTTTCTCTGACTTTTATTTTCTATTTCTTATCCTTGCCTGTTTATCTTCTGTTTTTCATCTGCTTCTCTTTAAATTTCCCCTTCTCATAAGGTTTCACCGACCACTCACACCCTTTTCTCACAGTGTTCAACCCCCAGATGGCTGGTGCTGACACCACAGTGTTATAACTAAACCTGGTTGTGCTTAAACCAAATGAGCAAAATTAAATGCACATTAGCTCACCATCTCAGGATGCCTGCGGACTACAGTTAACAGCTCCAAATCCATTAGTGCTCAGCCAGCAGTAAAACACTCTTCATCATATCCCTGAGATTCGGAAATGCATATTAAAAACCATGTGGTTAAGGCTTCTGATGATCCAAATGCCTCCTTCAAGCCTTGTAAATATGTAAAGTTGTCACGTATATCATGCTTGTAATTTGTCATGGATGGGAACTCGCAGTTTTTGCTTATGTAACTTTATTTCAAAGAGTTTGTCAAGAAAGAGGATGGGAAGAATGGGAAAAGCACAGAGTGAAAGATGATTTTTGCTAACCCAGGTGACATGTATCAGCTATTGGGCTGCTTACTTTTACCAGCTGCACTGCCATAGCTGAACCCCTCAGGGCTGTGGCAGTTGTTGTGTGGTGTCTGCTGTGTTTTGGGGGGCCCTGAGGGCCTCGCTGAACAATTTCAGCGCTTATAGAGGATCGGCCATCGCTTGAGGTGGAACATGCAGAGCACATACAGAAACCAGGAGGCAAATGGTAATGTAAGCTCACCTGGGAGATACACTTGACCTAATGTTTCATCCAGTTCTGTATAATGAAATCGAGAGAGTGGTGCTTGATAGCACTAATTAGGAACTGGGAATTAAAACTGATATTGCTAAGCAGCAAATACAGTTGCAACAGAGAGGATTAGAGGAACAGGCACAGTTCAGGACTGAAATATTCATCTAATTATTTCCAATTCCAGTTATGCCCAATGCATGAACTGAATGTTCAGCAGCACCTGGTGTGTCTGCTACCCACTGAGCTCCCAGCAGCAATAGTTTTCACTCATTTGAGAGTTTTTTTTAAAGGAGAGCCTAAACTCTATTTTGAAGCTACCTTTGCTATAACTCCAGGGACAGAAGAAAAACCCCAAAGTGTCAAATACTTTCCATGATGTCTGTGGCAGGTGAAACACTGCAATTTCTAGCTGAACATAAAAACCACGAAACCAAAACTGAAATGTTTCTGAATAGGTACTAATCAAAATTCAATGAAAACACAATAATAATATTATTGATAAAGATTCAATTGAAAAATACTAGGAAAATATTGCATCTTCTTGGAAGCTATACTGGTGCAAAAATGGTAATCAAGTCTTCAGTGTTTTGCACTTCTGTTGGGTTTTATGCAGTTCAACTTTAAAAACCCATATGCACATGAACTAGTTTTGAGTGTTCTGTGTTTTGCACTACAGGTTTTTTGCAACTATGTTTTGGATGTACGTACACTTGTACTTTGTGGAATACTTTCCAAAGATGATGTAGAGGACCCATTATTAAAAGAATAAAATATCTTTTTGTGTGAATAATTTAAAAAGTGATGGGCCAACCATTATATAAATGTTGATTTTAGAGATTTGCACATGATTATGCAAGGTTTAAATGTCCTGTGGAAGAGCATTGTTTCATTTAATCGTAACTTTTAAAATGAATTTGTGGTTTTTTTGGTTTTCCTTTTTTCCAATTCAGGAAAGACAGATTCAGTGTTAACTAATGAAAACATAATTGCTATAGGCACGATTCATCCTTGCAAAAAGGATATGGATAAGGGAATGGATGTTTTGATCCCTGCAGAACAGAGTAGATGTATGTGCATCTTATTATGCATCTACTGTGTCACCCTGACTTTCATGTATAGCGTGCTGTGTGCTTTGCTGGAGCAGCACCTCATTCCCAGAAAATGATGAATCACAAAATCACACAGAATGGGTGAAAGGGATCACGGGAGGTCATGAGGTCCCACCTCCCTACTACCCTAAAGCACATTGCTCAGGATTGTGTCCAGATGACTTGAGTATCTCCAGAGAAGGAGACTCCACAACCTCTCTGGGCAGCCTGTTTCATGCTTAGAATGAACAGGAAGCTTCACCTTCTAGACCTCTGAATTCTTGACAGCTTTTGTGATTGCAGAGGTGAAAGTCGTTGTTATAGATGGTTTTCCTTTCTGTTTTTTTTTAAAAATCTTTTTGGTATCCCCAAGGCAGCTGGTGTGCTGAATGCAATATGGATACAAACTTCTTGCTGTTCAAGGCAACTCTAGGCTGGAAGATGGGGCTTGCAAAGCCAGTGTCAGACCACAGTGCTGGCAGCGTGTTTGCCCTCCCTGGTGGAAGTGGCTGATGCGGCACTTGGCCGGCCGTGCCCTCCTGCAGGCACCGGAGCTGCATGGTGGCCTCGTGGTGTGTGTGCCACACTCAGGATGGCATCTTCCAGTTGTCTTGGTTGGCAGAGATTGCTTAACCTGACTCATGCTGCTAAAGACCCTGAGAGGTTGATGCTGAACAGCTGAGGAGAGTGGAATAGGCCTGATGGATTTGCTTTGTTTCGTTTTCTGTTTTACTTACTCGGTACAAAGGAAAGTACTTCCAAGTAGAAGCCCACGGGAGCAAATTTCATCTCACCTGGGTTTTCTGTTTGAGACCAGATGAACCAAGAAGAGTTTCAGCAAGAGTAGCCCCTTGCTCGTGGAAACACAGTCTCTAGTGGCAGGTTTCACTGTGCCAGTTTGTACATTAGAGACCTGGATGGGGAGGAGAATGTCTACAGGCAGGGACTGCCTAATGCTTCTTTAAATTCAGTCATGTTCTTGGTCCCCAGAGTGTGCTGTGGGTGGCACAACCCATTTATCCATTTTTAATGTTGAAATTCAGTTTAAAAAGAGAACAGGTTGAAATCTTATGCCTCTCGATGCCAGTGAAAACACTCTGAGTAAGCTCAAATAGCCTAGTATTTATTCTTCCCCTCATGCTCCAAGGTTTAAAAAGAAATGATATTTTGTTTCCCCCCAAATTGTATCCTGCAGAATCATTTCTAAATTCTGTAGCTAAGTAGTAAATGTGATGGATGTGATGGAATTACTGAGTTGACTAACAAGAGCATATTGAGTAGTCATAATGAAACTTGGATTAATTGTTTGGGTATACTTGTTTTGTCTAAGTTTTTAACTTACGATCATGCCCATGCATAATCTGTGTGCTTCACTGATCTTATTCTCCCTTGCCTCTATGGAGAATCTCTGCCCCTAGCCCCTTAAAGTAAGTGCTCAGTCATACATTCAATTGGACCTGTTCTCTGAAGGCTGTTGCTCACAGAGTGAGCAAAGAGAATGGGAGAAAACAACCTGCAAACCAGCAGTGGGTTGAAGACAGAAACAGCAATTCCCATAAATTACACGTATTTGAGGAATATGTCTGTTCTGGGAAATAAAGGTAACCAAGTTGAAGATGGTTCCGTGCTGTGTTATTTCAGCCCATATTCAGTACATTTTAACAGCTCATTTTGAGGACCCATTTCCTACATGATTCAGGTTCAACATATTTCTCCAAATGCCAGGTAAACTGCAAGTTGTATGGAAACACTGAGCTGCTGGTACCTGAGGCTGGACACAGAGACAGACACGAGTGGTTGTGAATATACAGAAATGCAGATTTACTGTGTGTAATATTTTTTGCAATGGTTCAAAATTATGTGATGTAGAAATCAATGCTGTTAATAATTCTAATGAGAAAAAATATAAAGATTACTGGTTTTAATGTGTTCTTATAAGAGAAGCTGAAGGCTTTGATTCTACTATTTTTTCCCCACATCTTTTAGAGAACAGGCTGCTGCTTTGCACACATATATAGCATACTAATAAGATGTTATTTTCCACCTCTCAGATCTCTTTTGAATTCAGATATATCTATTAGCACCTTTACAACTCAGCTTATGCATATCCCCAGCCTATGTGATTAACTGCTTCTACTGTACCATTTGGTGGGTGGCATTGCAAATTACAGAATAACACAGGGAAACAGAATTTTCTGCTGGGGTCTTAATGCTGTGTATGGATAATGCAGAGAGGAAAAAAAAAAGAGATTTAAAGTCATTTGGATCTGCATTGTTTAAGCTGGCAGGGATCCAGGGCTTGTAATTTTAAGGCTGTATATGGGTTGGGATGGTGACTGGTGAAGGAAAGCCGTGATAAGGATTTTGAAGGCTGTTTCAAGAGTAGAGGTCAGTACCAGTACAAGGCTGGTGGAGGAGATGTGTATGGCTGAGAACTGTCCCCCAAAGGAAGGTGCAGAGTGAGAGCTGGCTCAGGACAGTTAGCAGGGTGGGCATTGTGTTTTCTGATGCTGGGCTGAGGTATTTGGCTGTTCCTGCTATGGCAGGATGATGGTGGAAGATGGAGACAGACCTTGCATGGGGAACAGAGGGAGGAAGAACAGTGGAAAATTAGTCAAAAAAGAGCTTGTTTTGATGTGACTGTGAAATGTCACAGTGGTGAGGCACACCTGCCTGCATGTCCCAGTGCCACCTTTGGGAGCACCCACTTGTCTGGCTTTTGAGGGCTCATCATGTGGGTGAAAAAGGTATTGAACTCACTCTGCTGCTCCTGGTAATCGCTGTTTCTCCACAAGCTTTGTGGAGGCCTGAGGCTGTTCTCACCTGGCTTCTGAGAGCAGCTTCAAGACCTGAACAGTCTTGTCATGTTTCACATTTCCAGGCAACTTTGAAAGCTGCACTCCACTCCCTGGAGGGCATCAAGTGTCTTTCTGTTGAAGACAATAAAGGCTGAGTCAGGTCTGCAGGCTGCATCAATCTAGGGCTTTTTTATTCCTATTATATGCAATTTTTTCTGGCAGACAAAAAAAAAAATGTTGGCTTTTCTGAAAAATGCAGTTGGTGTGATCATCCAGCTCTGGCAGTAGATTTGGGGTATGGCAATATTGACTATCATCTGCTGCATTGCTCTCAGAGTCCTGGTGACTCTCCAGCTAGTGTTAAAACTAGCTTAAAACTGAGCTGTCTTGATGTTTTCCTGTTCAGAAACTTCGACATTGTAGTGGATGAAAAGAGGATCAGCCTGCCAGGTGGTGCTGCCTGTTGCGTGATGAGGTATGGACATGCACTACTTACTGCAAGGGTGTAAAACTGGATTGTTTCCTTACCTCTCCTTGAATTTAGCACCAGATCTACACTGGTCTTCTGGAGTGAAGTCCTGCTCTGCTTCTTATTTCTGAGGGCTGGCTTGTACAAGCGTCTTTCTGACCCTGATCTCTGAGTGTTGCTTTTCATTACAGTCCAGATAGGGCAGGGACCATGTGCTCTTCTATGCTTACTTCCAAAGGACTCTCCAGAGACTTCAAAGCAGTGTTGACTATGGTTTCTAGCTACCTGCACGTAACGGATATTGTAAATAATTTCAATCCTGTCCTCAAATTTTGGGGCCTTTCTTGAAGAGATTACTCCTTCTTTAAAATTGTTCTTTGTCCTTAAAATCCTTGCTGTTAATGAAGGTGCTTGTCAGGGACCTTTTGTAGAGTAGTGTTGTCTTTTGTGCTGTGACCTGCTGGCTTGCTGTCATCATGAGCCATAGCCATACAAAAATGTCTGCCTTCGCATTTACAGTAGTGATGCTTAATGGATTTGGCAATCAACTGGAGTTGCAACATGAACAGCTGCAAGTTAGATAAGTCTGAGAGACTAATTGTTACCCTAAACTCCGTGAGCTGAGTTTAACTTGGATGCTCTTTAGTCACCTTCTGGTGCAAGACTCTGAAGCCAGTGTCAACATTTTAAAGTAAATCCAATTCGTGACTTGTCACATTATAAGAATAGCCCCATTATGCTCAACCAAAGGCCCATCAAGCTCAGTATCCTGTTTCTGACAGTAGCTGATAATTGAGGAAAGGGTGTAACTGCAGGGAAAGTATTGAGTGATATTTCCCCAGTATGTTCTCCCACCCCCTAGCAGTTCATGGCTTAAAGATTTTCTGATCTCTGTGTTAAATAAGTCTTTGTGGCCTTATCTTTTTTTGATTTGTCAAATTCTACTTTTGCTTTCAGCATCTGCAGCACTTTTGGCAATGAGTTTAGCAATTTAATGATTCACTCTGCCAGAAAGTCTTTGCTTTTGTTTGTTTTAAAGCTCTGGCTCAAAGTTTCATGTGATGCACCCCTATTTCTTGTATTTTGAGAAACAAATTTTTTTATTCATCTCTTTCATGCCACTCATGATTTTATAGAGCTCTAATGAGAACCTAGAATGAATGACTTTTTGTATGATTTAAGGCTCTGTATTATGTCTTATGCTTTCTGGCTGTTTATATTCCATTTACTTCTGCTTTATGTTTATTTCATCTTTATTTCACAAATTTAATCATTTTGAGAAGATTATTTTGTCTAATTAAGGTAGAATTAATCCAGGGGCAGCGATAATTTGAGAGCCAGGATTGGAAGGTAGTTTATTTAATCTATGTGTCTTCAAATCCTTTGGATTCAATTTGCCCAGCTTTCATACTGATGGATGCTGTATTAAATTATTTAAATAGATGAATTAAATTTGTAGCAAACAGAGGCTAATGCATTTCACCCTCAAATAACACTCCTCTGTAGCCAGGGAGCTTTTCTAGGAGAACTGAGGAAATAGTCGTGAGCTGTAAGCACTGTATGCAAAACAGGGGGTAAGGGCCACACGAAAACCCCTTTGACTTATCCTCTAGAACTAATTTGTCGATTCCTTGTGGTCAGATTAGCAGAATGGAGCTAAGAAAGAAACCTCAGAGATTGACCATGTGAGATGAAATAATAAGCAGCTGTTGCTCAAGAGAAAGCTCAGACCAGACTTGCAGAAATGTAATTAGCAGCGTGCTGGCTGAGCTGTTTGCATGCCTAGAGCCTGTATAATGCCCTTCTGGGGGGCAGTGGTAATTTTTCGTCTCTCTTTTGGAGAGAGCCTCTTTCTCACTAAGAATCAGGACGACTGAAAGGGATAAAAGAGATGGAAAAGAGTGGAATATACTCCGCAGCACTCGGGGACACTAGATGGGGATATTTGCTCACTTTGTGGCTGTTGGTACCCCTCACAGCTTTGGTGGTGATGTTACCGAGGTACAAGGAGGGCTGGTGACATCTCGAGGAAGGGATTGATCGAGCGGGTTGCATGGGACTTGTGGGGCAATCTACACCTCTGCTGCCATTTCTCACTCTATTGTTTCCACCTCAAGCACAGCTGGTCTGTACAGCTCAGGACATGCTGAGGTCTCTCTTCTGTCTGTGAAACACAGCTCACCATCACGTGGGATGGGATGGTCATGGTTCTTCCTCTCCACTGGGAGGGAGAAGGGACAAATCTTCCCTATGGAAGAGGGAGAAACAAAACCACAGCAATGTTACCTTTGTGGGCCCAAAGCATTGCTGCTGTAGGTGTCATTGGTGTGTTTTTGAGGGCGAGAAAGGGACATGAAGCTACTTTTTGTATTCCTTTCCTTTACACACGTTTGGCTTACCAAGTGGATGTTGTTTAAAGCAGGAGACTCCATCCCTAACTCCAAAGTCTTGGCTGTGTGATGTGTGACCCAGGGTGAAGATGGGCTGCTGAGACAACTGTCTCACAAGGACATGACTGCTGTCTTTGCAGACCCTTGCAGAGCCACTGGGCTTTGGGCAGTCCCAGAGAAGAGCACAGTCACAAGCACAGGGGATTCACGTGTCACTGGTACTCAGGACAGATTTCAAAGTTGTCCATGGAATGCAAGATAGAGCTGATGTGTTCTGGCTCTGTGGGATGCTGGTGGCAGTGTTGGTAAATGCTGCTGCATATATGTTGTGCATGGTCAGGCTGAAAAAAGGGCTTTAGAGAAAATAAGAAAGCCTTGAATTCTCATTAGACTGATGAGTAGAAAATGAGGAGAAAAGCTGCGTTATTGACAGTCTTCAAAATCCATGAAGGATAGACCATATCTCTTACTAACACTTGTGGGACAGATGTAATAAAAACAACTTGCTTAGATCAAATATCTACATTTAGTGTATTAGGAAGCTCTTTTGATTTTTTTGTTGTTTGTGCCCATATACACTCAGAGGCAGAGGCTCTGGGTAACAACTGTCTGTCAGTATCTGCTGATACCAGAATTTGTTTCGCCCTTGGAAATACTATTGAGTGGTCAGTGAAGCCAAACGATAGAGCGGAAGCTGCTGAGTCACACATAGGTCCCCATGTTTGCTCGTGTTCTAGTGACTTTAACCACTCTGGCATTAAACACTCACAGTATCCTGTTCCACCATCACTGATTGCTGATATCCCCAGCAAGGAAGTTGTTAAGTCATAGATCCTAGATGATTGTTAAGGTCCCTTCCAACCCAAACCATTCTATGATTTTACTTCCCTAAGTGCGTTTGTGGTAAAGAAAACTGAGATCTTCACCAAGTTCCCTTTTGTATTCTAGAAATTTTAGAAAGTTTAGGCTTTGGTGTAGTGAAAGGTATAGTTGATTTTCAAAAGCAACAAATATCCTTTTTTCCTCTCCACAGGTTCATAGCTTCATTGTGCGTCTCTTAAGGCTTGCAGGTTTCGTATACAGCCTAGCGTTTGGCATGTTAACGCCTTCTGTGTAGAATTAACAACTGATGGAAAATGTTTGGCTGAGCTAATGGAGACTTCTACATTTCTCCTTTCTCAGGATCAGAAGGCTGCCTGAGCTATATTATTTTCTTGGCTTAGTTTCCAACTCTTATTTTTTTCTCTTTTGCTTTGACAGTGTATGTTTAGATGAAAAAAAAAGGGGTGGAGGAGCTCTGTGGGTGAATCCTTTGATGAAACATTAATTGGTATCTACACATGCAGAGGTAACAAACTGCTATTCCTGAAATAGGATCTCTACCGTTTTTGTGTAAGGGCTTGCATTTCTGAAAGGGATGGATTTCTTAAGCTTATTTGGTTTGGATTTTTTTGCAAGTTTTGCAAGAGAAAACAGAGTTTTCTCTTCAGCAAACTCCAGTCTCCAATCCCCGACTTTGGGCTTGCCTACATTTGGAAATGTACCAAAATAACTATTCCAGAATAAGCTCCCAAGAGGATATTTTAGAACTAGATTAAATTAAATTGGAAATAAGAACTCTTATTTTGGAATAAGAGTGTCCGCTTTGGGATTTATATTGAAATAAACCATCTCGGAATAATTGTAGCTATTTTGGTATATTTCCAAGAAGCAGACAAGAGCTGAGCGATGTTCTGAAATAATTTTATTAAAATCTCATGGATGTGATGGATAATGGAGAAAAATGTCAATACTGAGTTAGAACAATTTGGAGTGAGGGTGTCTGATGGTGTCATACACTTGTTCAGTGGGGTTTTTTGAGTTTAAGCAAAAGATCCCACCCTTCAGGCTATGTATATAATTTGTTATTAATATTTTAGTAGCAACACTACTGTGCTAGGAACAGTCTTACAGACACAGATCCCACCTCTGCACAACCTGCAGTCTAGAAATAAGCTATTTGCTTTGTAATGCCAGAGATGTCAGCAGGTCTGTTTTGCAGATAAAATAGGGGTTCTCAACTCTTTATAGTACTCCTTCTTTATAACACTTGTTCATAACACTCCTTGTTTGTAACATTTATAGCACTCCTTGTTCAGGCAAAAGTGCTGCTTAGGTTTGGTTTGGTTTCTTGAAGGAAAACAGAAAAGAATGGTCACAAGAAGATGGAAATGATAAAAAGCCACACATTTGTTTTGTATTTGTAGTTGCTGTGCCACCCCTCTCTGCTTAGTTCACTGTAGGTAGCACGTGAGTCATTATTGGGAAGGCAAAAGCCGTGTGCTTCATTACACCCTGTGGCACGGAACCTGTACAGATGTGAAATGAATATATCACCTCTATTTACATACAGTATGTATGGAGTGATAGTTTAAAGTAACACTTTGTCATTCATCAGGAATGCTCACGGCCCGAGAAAGATCCATTATCTCTCTGGGTAAGATTCTTTTCTTCTCCCTTTAGGCACTTTCATTTGTGCCTCGACTCCCAATGAGTGGAGGTCGAAGGGATTTTCTCTGTGGCAAGAAAAGGACCCGCTCTGTATTTACCCATATTCTAATCTTCCATGTACTTTCAGTACTATTTTGGTTCCATACTGGAGGTCTAAAAAAAGATGTGGAAATTCAGTGGCACAATTTCAAGGTTATCCCACAGGCCAGAAAATCCATAATGTGATAATTTTCTCCTCTTTATGGTACATCATAATAAAAGAAGTTGATATAATATGAAAGGGAAAGGCAGTTTCTTCTTATCAAATTATCATATCTAGCATCAAGCCTGTGCTTGAAGGTAATTCTAGCTAATACTTTGTAGCAATAAATATCTATTACATTTATCACATTGAATTTGTTTCCCCTTCATTTCATCCAATTACCTTTTCTACAACTGGAAAATGTATCAGAGCTGTCTCAACACATTTTTTATGGATGTTAACTTACTATTCTCTTCTTGATATTTTGTCAAGATGTGCTTTAATTAAAATGTTCGTGTAACTTGTTCAAGTTTATCCTTCACTATCCAGATAATTGAGGGGTTTGCTTTTAAAAGTGGAATATAGCAGTCCCAAGAGCTGGGCTAGGGCTAAAATTCTGTGGTTGTAGAAACTTCTAAGCAGGTTGCTATAAAGCCAGAATTTAGGATGCTATAGTCAGAGGTCTGTCAGCATTACTATTATAGATACCTCTATCTGGTGGTTTGCTGTTTTGCTATTAAAATTCCCATAGGAAATTCGGATATAAATAGCCTTCATCAGCCAACTTCTTTTCAAATTAAAAAGACATACGATTTCATAGTGTGAAAATGCAGTTGGTGCTGCTCACTCGCTCTGTAGCTCCGTGACAGTGACACTGTATCAGCTCCTAGAAGACAGCAGGTTTTCCCACTGCTTTCTCACAGAGCCTGAGCTGTGGGTTCCCCACATGATGGCACCTCAGGGATTCCTTTTCCAATGGGAGTGTTTGTGAAGTTTGTGTGCACACTGCAGGGATGGTGCTGCTATCTTATCCATTGCATCTCATGTTTCTTTCAGCTCCTTATCCCCGTCTGCAAATCACGGTATTAGGCAAGATGTGTGGGTTGCTTATATGTGCTGTTCATGTCCAATACAGGCTTTTTTCAGCTGAGGTGGTGTGAGGCAAGAAGAAGGATTGAGACAGAATGAACTGAGTGATGCAGAAATCTGTGATTGGTAAAGGGTTGACATTAAATGGGAGAATTTTAATTGAACTCTGCGGCCTTGGCTGCTTTCCTCCAAACTATTCACCGATCCTGACAGTAACAAATAAGATAAAAATCTTTGTGATAGGTATCTTGTAGATATCACAGTGGCTTCCCCATGCCAGTGATGAGCAGTGGGCTGCTGGGTGAGCTATCCAAACTGCTTGGCTGTACATGTTGCTTTGCCAGATGAACACAAAGCTATTGTGAAAGCACGTTGGAATAAGGAAAGAAAACATTGGGGAGCTATTTCAGCCAAGTGACCTTGAGAGAAACATCTACAACATTTTACACAAGTGCACGAAAACCTGCTCCTCCTTAAGAAAGGGAAAAGAGCAGATGTCCAAAGGCTCAACCATAGGAGCCTTTCCAGCTATCAGGGTGAAATTTCTCTCCTCCTTAGGGCCAGCCTGAGGAAACAAGAAAAAGTATAGGAAAAAGGATTAATTTCTTTGAATGTCTTTATTGCCTCCTTCTCAGCATATGTCCTTTAAAGGAGGTGATACAGGAGACTAATTACTGAGGTTAATGTTCTGAAATCCCTCCTTACTCAAGACTATTTATGTGGTTGAGGAGATGTTAATACCTGCAATCAGTCACAGATTCACAGGGGAAGGTGCTGACCTTTTGAAGACTATGGGAGTTAGGCCTCTGAATTCAACAGTCGGGTGTTGCCTAAAATCCTCTCTTTTTATTTCAGCCATCACAGAAATCCCCAAAGGATTGATTGCAACAAAACATTTGCAATATGAATGCAAGAAAAATGTAAATCCTGACTTAAAAAGGGATGCATCTCCCCATCTGCTCTGATGTCTATTTAGAAACTTTCAGGTTTTGGACAGATATTGGCAGCTTCTCTCATCAGGGAGGATTCCATGTGGTTACTGCTCTGCCCTGGGTTCCTCCAGAGCATGGCACAGAGGAGGAGCTCTGCTGCTCTGGGGGGATGTGCTGCTGGAGAAGAAATAAAATTGCCCTAAGGCAGGCTCACAGTGCAACAGCCTAAAGGAAGATCTGGCATGTGCCCACAATGTCTATTCCCTCCTGCTCTCCTGATGCTTCATCAATCATATCACCTGTGTGTCATGATTGTCACCATGGAGAAAAACATTTGGAGTGTTCTGGTTTCCGCTTACACTGGCAGGGTGGTTTGTTACTGGAAAAAAAAGTGTCTTTTAATGGATACTAGTTCCTTAAATCAGAAATATCCACCTGGTAAGAGAGCCCACAGAAACAAACCCACTATGGTAAAAGTCTGTGAAGCTCTGCAATTTATACTGTTTACAGGAAGATGAATATGGATATTAAACCACATTATCATGGTTACATCAGTTAGACAAAAATGTGAAACATGTTCAGAACAACCTGGTTTTCTTACATGCAGACACCCAGACCTGCTCTGGGTGCCAGGTGACAGTCTTCTTTGGAGCTGTGGAAGCTCCTTACTCCAGAGAGTCAGCAGAACTCTCACAGATCTGGTTAGCAATGACTGCCCCTCAAACAAGACACAGAACCTGCATTTCTTGATAGAAAAATCCAGCAAAACCCAAACAAGCCAGACTCCCAGCTCTTGCAGATGTCTCTAACACGCCAAGAAACAGCAAGATAAGGACACAAGCAACCTTTCTTTCCCTCCTCACAGGCCACCTTTGAACATTTATAGAGGCATCAGTAGAGGAAAAGTGCTTAAAGCAGTTAAGAGCAAGCTAGGGAAACTCAGCCTGTGCCTTGTCTCCTAAAACCACCTTACCTCTAGAGCATCACACCAATGTAGCCTCAAGTGTCTGAGTCAAAAGGGCAGCTACGTCAGCATTGGCATCCTTCACCTTAGAGCTACAGAACTGAGCTCCTTTACAGGAGTCTATTTCTTTTCCTCTGGGAGGTCTATGCCACACACTTAATTTGATGTTAAAATATTTGACCATTTTTTCCTACTACATAAATAAACAGATTTTAGTTGAATATATGGAAAATACTATTTTCATATTTCCAAATTTTTCATAAAGTAATATTAGTTAAGCCACCACTTGTACTGAGGCCAAGTGTAGCACATTAATAATTTTGAAACATTTTAAGTATCAGAAATGTGTAAAATGAAGATTACATTCAAAGTTTTTTCCCACCCTTTTACCCACGTTCACAGCCTTGAGCAAGGGAATAAGTGGAGCTTCAAATGGGAACTCCAGTAGAATTCAATTTTAAATTCAGCAGTCGCTAATATTATTATGTCCTTTCTGTGGTGAAGCTCAAATGCCTGGCTCTCTCTGTGATTCCCTGGCTGTAGGCAGCATTCACCATGTACTTTTTCAGAGATTAGAGATAGAGGCATTTTTGTAATACTGATTTTGGTCATGCATCTTCCTTGTTTCTTTCTTACTTGAGGGCAAAGCCAGATGATCTTGTTCTGAGGATCTCTGACAGTGGCTATTCCATGTCTGGCAGTCACTACTATCTAATTCTGCTGGACATAATCACCATAATTTATTCACTGTAGATGGCTTCCAAAAATAGAAGTAGGTATGATCCTTGCCCTACAATGCTCACACAAAAGACAGAATTAAAAAGACTGGGAGATAGGGGAGAAAAAGTAAAAGTAGCAATGGCTATGTCAAGTACACAGAGAGAGATAAATTAAATCCAAATTAGTCCTTTGCTGTGATAGTGAGACTGAATAAGCAAGTTTGTTAAAGGGAAAAATATAATTCAACTAAAAGATAGAGATGCATGAATAGCTCTCAGAATAACACACAGAACGGCGGCATCCTAATGGTATAAACCCTACACTACAATTGAAAAAGCCTTTCCTTCAGTTCAAATCACTTGTCTCTGGTGTTGCCCTGTCAGTGTGATCCAGTAAGTAACTTTGTCCTTCCTCAGGTACCCCATCTCTCTTCAACAGCTGACTTTAAAATGCATCATTATCTCATTTCCTTGTCACATCCCAAATTGTTTTGAGAGACTGTCGGGCTCTCCACAAGTGATGAAAAAGCTGTGAGCACAGGCCTTGATGTCCAGATCCCTCAACAGAACTTGGATCACACTTCACCCTCCAGGCTGGATGCTCTTGTTGTGAGGATTTCCTGAAGGAAAGGAAGTCCTTTTGTAAGGCAGGGATGGGGATGCTGCAAACCCCAGACCTGCTGCTTCTCTCAAGGTTTTTCATGTCTCTTAGTACCTGCTGCTGCAGTCTCGTATGTGCTCCCACGTATTTGTCTTCACCCTGTCCCTGTGAAGTGTGGCTCTACTGCTGTTCCTGTCTGGCAGATGACTGAAAAACTTGCTTGAGGTTTGCAGAGGAAACCTGCATGGCACAGACTTAAGCCTAACTCTTGTGTGGTCTCATGTGAAGGGGAGATCATGCCTGGCTGAAGTAGTCACAAAGAAGGGGGTATCCCAGGCGTGAACTCCTTTGGTCACGTAGAAGTCTTACCCCCTTCAACTCGGAGTGCCATGCTCTAGGCTTCACTGGTTGCTCTCGTGTTTTGTGTTTCTGCGTGCTGAGTGTTTTCTGCTATTTATGAGATTTCAGGCTTTACTCATCTTGTTGTTTCCTGCAAGTCTCTGTGGATGTGTCCTTGATGGGTGGTACAGCCGTGTGCTCACATTTATGGGTAGCACATTTTACCTTGTGAGACATCTGGTGTCTCCAGCACACGAAGCCTTTCTGCCTTCTTTGGCCTTTTGAGCAGGCTGCTTTTGGGGAAAAGTCCATATCATAAGAAAGCCTCCATGGATGGGGAAAAGATATCAATAAAACAATTTATTACTCCAATTCTGAAGCCCCCCTGCAATCTTAATCCTAATATATCACTCTGCTTGCAAGTATGTCGGTGGTTGACTTGTCCCATAAAGCCATGGTGTTTTCTCCTTTCCTTTGTGTGCAGGAATTTCTGAGTAATGTGGGGGTAGGAAAAGGGACTGTGCCGATTTTGCTGTTACATCAAATCACTTGTGCATATTTAGCTCTGTCTTTTGTGTGTTGATTTCGGGATCAGTCTCTGGGCCTCCATATTGAAAAGCTGCTCCCAGTGTTGTTTTGGCTGTTTGTTGTTTCCTGTCTTTCAGGACAGTGAAACATCTGGCCCAAAGGTACAAGTTGCTCTCCACAGTGAGCATGCCAGTGACGGCCAGATGGAAATGTGCCACCTTGTCATGTTCCCTGCGTCCCCCTGCACACTCAGGGAACGGCACGGACTTGCAGCTACAGCGTAATTCCTACCTGTAATTCCTACCTATAGCAGTGGGGCAGGAGCTGCTTTGTTTGAGAAGGGAGCTGAGGGCACCCATGGGCAGCTGCCTTGCAGATGTGAAGCAATGGGAAATAAGGCACTCAGCAAATGCCTGCTTTCTCTGCTGTTGGCTTGGCAGGTGTGTGGGTGTACACGCTGTAGGTGTCTCAGACTTGTTAATAAAGCTAAGGATATGAATAATACTTAACTGCTATTGCATTCTGCTTCTGCCACTGCTTTCATTGGTAGCAGGAGCTGGGTGAGAGAGGGGATGCTGTGGATGCACAAAACCTTCATCTTCCTGCCATCTTTACTTTCTGATTCCATTCTACTGGGAATCAAACAAATTTACAGTGTTTTAACTGGAGAATATTTTGACTGAAGTTTCTCTTTAGAAGGACAAATAAATCTTGATCTTGTGATTAAGAATGCACAATTAATTAATTAAAAATTAAATGGTTGCTTGTGGGGTGTGTTCCACTGATGGTAATCCTGTTCAATATAAGTTTAAGATTATGTCTTTCTTAATATGGCACTTATTTTCTTACAGTTTTTTGTGCAAGAAGAATATTCTTTTATCTAGCTTTTAGATAAATAGATAAAAATTTAGATAAATTTAAAAAGAATAGTTACATTTGTAGTTTCTTGTTGTAAGTTTGCCATGATAGAAGGCTATAAAACACTGTTCTGGGGAAGAGAGTGACCAAAAAATAGCTTTTGAGGAAAAGTAAATAGTGAGGGGAAAGGATGCACTAAACTAAGACCTCACCAAAAGAACAAAGCACCATGGAGATGCATCTGGCTACAAGTACAAAGCCTAAACACAAAGCACTCTGATTAGTCAACTAGTCTGCTTCTTAGGTTTATTAAACATGACAAGAAATTTAATAGAGAACAAAATCAAGGTATTGTAAAACACTGAAGGTGAAACTGCTTGCTGTTTACAACCAGTGATTTTTATGTTGTATTTCATGAGAACTGCCTGTCTCTGTCCAAAGCAGAACAAAAAAAAAGAATAAAATAAATAAGAAATTGTGCATTGTGATCACAATCATAGGCTGTTTATATGTATGCTTCAAATTAAGGGTTTGGTGTCATGGAAACAGCTTCTTCATTTGGAAAGCTCTGCGGCAGTGTGAGAAGGAAAAGACTGGAGAGGGCGAGGGGAAGAGGGAGTGCAGGAGCACGGCCGTGCAGCCTTCCCAACACCACCGGCTCCCTCTCTTCCCCGGAGACAACGGAGCGAACAGGAGGGCAGGGCTCCCGCGCTGCCTGCCTCACCTCGCTCTGGAATAATGCAAATCATTCCCCCTCCGCTATTTGTCATCTGCAAGACTGCATGTGGCTTATTTTGTAGTTAATGCACAGTGTAGTTCTAAATACTTTTAAAGGGAATTTTTTGTACTGAAGGGATGTGTGTATGTATATACATATATATATATATAAATGGATGTGTCATGTAATTTTGTAAATGGACTTTACCTAAAACCAGTACTTATCCACCAAAGCAAATGAGTCCAGAATTTCTATAAACACTGCTTGTTCAGTTCTGCTTGTGTACATGTATGCAGAGTATGTTTTGTGTAATTTTAGTGCTAAAAAGACATTCCCTGCTGCTCCACATCAGAGGAAAGCAGTCATTTGTCTAAAGAGCTTCTAAAATTTGCCAGGAGAGAAACCTCTCCAATGAATACAGAATTACAATAGATGGTTGGGAATTAATACCACCACTTGCATTGTCCTAGCTTCGATGCCAATTTATGCTCATTTTGTGGGCACAGTTCAGATTACTCAGGAATTGATTGCATTAAGCAGTAACAGGAGAGCTTTACAGGCACTAAATTAAGGGCATGTGCTATATTTCTGCTGTGTTGCTGTCATGCACATCACCAAGGAGCAGAAACAGACCAATCCTATACAACAGATTTTTTTTTTTTTAAGCATAGTAAAGTTAGATCTAAAATCCTGAGGTGGGATCATGTGAAGGCAGTGGAGATGTTCCCCACTCCTTCACAAAGCTCAGGCTGGCATTACGGAAAGAACTGGTTACGGAGAAGGGCGAATCCTTTGCTGCTTTCACAGTGGGGCCAAACGTGTCCCTTCCCTGGGCTCCCAGATGAAAATGCTGCTCTGCTCTCGACCTAGCTTTCTAACCTAGCTAGGTGTGAAAATTTTGGTCATTTGGGCATCTTGCGATGGTGCCCAGATCTTGGGAGACCTGTTAGACAAGTGGTTTAATTTCAAAGCCAGGAGTGAGCTATGTGTCCAGCCCAGGGGGAAAGAGCTGCCCACACCAAAGCAGGGGTTGAGGTTGGGGCCGAAGTATCTTTGGAAAGGGGAGAGCCACGGAGGAGCTGCTGGCTGCCTAAGTAAGTGGGCAGCCCCAGGGGGAATGAGAGCGGTTGCAGGGCATCCACGACGTGGTTCTGGTTTGTAACCAGCTTTCACTGGGCTCGTTCCCTGCCCTGTGCTCACCCCTGGAGGTGTCTGCTTGTGGTTTGGCTTCCTGGCAGGGAGGAGTTTCTGTACCCACTGCCTGTTCTCCAGACTGGGCATGTGGAAGAGCAGGAGGGAAGTTGCAGGAAAAAAAGCAAGTATTTTTGGCTGAAACTGATCACTTTGGTTTAAAGCTGCCATTTACCTTCCCCGTACCTGAAAAAAATGGTGTTTCTGTGAGCATTGGAACTGAAAAAAGAGTAGTCAGGATTTTTGTGTGTGTGTGTTTTTCTTTTCTTAAGAACAGTTTCCAGTTAAAGAAATATGCAAGATGAAGCACCTGCCCTGGTGCCCTGCAAACAACCTGGGAGAAAGAGAGAGGCTGCAATTCTACCCGCTTTCATTACAGTTCCTGCACTGGCACAGGAGTATCCCTGTTAATGCTGCAGGAAGGGTGCTTCTGGTGCAGCAGTGAATTCTGCCGAATGGAATTCTGGTGCAGCAAAATCAACGTGCAACTTTGGCACCGAAGGTTCATAAAGAGGAGTTTTGTGTTGCTGTGAGAGGTGCTCAGCACTGCAGTGGCAGCATCTACTGGGAAGACAACACCTAACAAAAGCAGCTTATTCTTGTCTGCTGTGCAGAAACAGGTATGTTAAAGAAACTGGAGGTGGAATGGTAATTGTGAGAAAAGTGCTGAATTCTCAGAGGAAAAAAAAGTCTCATTAATGCAGAGGGAAAAAACCCCAACAAAGCTTTAAAATTATAGAAATCTTTGTCTTAGAATAGCATAATAGGTAAGGTAGAAAAGCTTTACGTTTCTTTTTTCAGAACCAGGCAATGGAGTGTAGTTTAGTTGAATAGTTCTGCTTCAGACTTTCATTCCCTTTACTATCAAAGCAACACAAAAGGCATAGAAGCTTGGGCAAAAGAGAAGAGACTGTGCAATCTTTCTTCTCCTTGAGTTGTGCCTTTGTGCATGACTTATTTCAGTGTTTTCAAAGGTATTGAGTTACAGGATGAAGAAGTGTGCATTTACATTAGTGGTTTTATTCAGATCTGGAAAGCATTTTGAAACAGCTCTTGTAGTTGCCTGCACTAAGGTCATGTGGTTTGTGGTATTGAGTGGTCTCAGAGCTCATGAGCTCAGCTCCTCCTGGATGGAGACCAGCGCTCCCACTGCTAATCCAGCTCATCAGATCAGACTAGACCGTGCCTGAAGTACATCCCCACTCTCCACCCTCCCTGTCTTTTAAAATAATGTGGCATTAGGTCCTCAGCACTAAGCATTTATCTCCACGTACATCTTTTAATTGCAACACAGACACAGCTTTAGGCAATGGAAATAGTTTCAGCTGCTACCCCTCTGCTCTCCATCTACATCCCTGGAAGATTTTCAGTTTTCCCTCATTCAGAGGGTTGATAGTAGGTGCCCAGTAAAATTTTGTTTGCAGGAGAAAATGGCTGTTTAAATAGCAATTATTTTTGGTAAGCGTGCGTGGTACAACCTAGTGCTGTCTTTCTCCTGAATATGCAATGCACGAAATTCCCCTGAGAGGCAGGGTCATTAAGGAGCTATCTAGATACATATGCTTTTGCAAGTTCTTCATCTAACTCGAAGGTGGGAATGCAAATTCTGAAACTTGGGGACATCCCGTGGCTTTGTAACACTCTCCAGGAGAGAAGTGCTCATTGAGATGAATAGCTCTCACTCATTCATATTCCTCGTTTGCTCATGTAACATTTATAATATGGGTAACGTTCCTCCTTTTATAATAGCTTTGTGTGAGTTACAGATAGAACTTAAAATTACACTTCCTTGTGCTTAACTGTTTCAGATGAGGCTTTGCAGAGCTGTGCAAGAACGGGCAGAGCAAAGCTGCTGTATTGCAGTGGGAGCCTAGGGAATACTGTGCTGCAGGCAGATGTGAACACTGGATTTCCTTCTGTGTGCACACAGGGCTAGCAAAGGAGGTGAGGACTCAGGCCTCCCTGCTCTCCTGTCCCTGATCTCACTCGATGCTTCCTCGATGGGTCCTGCCTCCCACCTCTTCTATCCCTTTCTTGGGTCGTGTCTTTTGGGTTGGGAGCCAGCAGAAGCTGTTCTGGTGATGCAGGGAGGCCACGGTAGAGGAATACTTGTCCTGTGGGCTTCTTGCTCCTGTATCACGTGAGGCTGGCTCCACATTTTTCCTCACGTGTAGGGATACGTGGTTTGCAAACTCATGGCATGAGAAGGGTAGTATTTTTCATGCAAGAGGACACAAACTGCTGTTGTATCTCAAAGGACACCTCTCCTGTGCCATACAGTTGTATGGTTGGGCTCGATCTTAGAGGTCTTTTCAAGCCTTGATGGTATGATGGTTCTGTGCTTAAAACAAAGGATTCAGGTGCTGCCCTGTTTCTCTCTCGAGCTCTGCACTACCATCCTCCATCTCACCAGAGACGTATATTTTTACATCAGTATCTACAACAAACATCCTGGTAGATGTTATGCAGTCCTTGAGTTTCTTCTTTGTTGAGATGTGAACTCTGCTTCAGGGTAGTGTTTTCTGTATTATGGTTTTTTTTATTTTCCTTTAAGTGGCTTTTTTTTTTGTCTGTCTGGTTTTGGAGGAAGATCATGGCTGCTTCATGGAATCAAAGCCTCTGAAAAGATTTCTTGGCTAGTCTTTTTAGATGAAAAATTTTCAATTAGTGCTTTTCACAGACATTTTGAGACTCCTGCTTGCTTCAATAGCTATAGCACAAAGACTTGAAGATGTATCTGAATTAGTGGAGGTCATTAAAATAGTTTTTTAAACCATAGAACAAGAAATTTCTTGAATTACAGTGTGCTCTTAAGAGTGAAAATGGTTGGCACTGGTGACAGAGACAGCAAGAGAGGAGAAAGAAAGGAAAAACGAAGCACCAGCAATAAAACAAAGCAAGTTTGTTTAAGAACTGCTGCTCAGTCCTTACAGCAGATTTTTCAGTTCGTCTCTAGGACTATGAATATTGTGTATATAAAAATGATTTACAAAAAAAATCCACCTTGTTCTTCTCAAAACAAAAAGGAATTGCTTGGCTGGCTTCATTGCTAGTATAAACTGGACAGTAAATATAAGGAAAGTAAATTGAAAAAAATGTGGACAAGACTTTGAGCAATTGCCCTGGGTCAGGAAGGAGTGAGGAGGAGCTTGGGTCGGGACTGGTGTGGTGCTGTTACTTGGGAAAAAGGCTTTTGTTTTCATCTGTATCTCATGTTGTTAAGGCACGTATGGGAAATGCTTCTGACGTGATGGAATGTAGTGGTTTGATGTCCTGCACTGGCCTTTGTCTTAGTAGAAATACAGGAATATTTCCTATTCTGAAACAAAGAAATAAAATCCGTCTTTCTTTCCATCTACTCGACTAGGAGTTAGATTGGACCCTAAGTATTTCAAATATCTTTTTGTTCAATTTCAGCATGAGCTTGGTCAAAATTAAAACATTAACTTGGGAACAGAAATGAAGGCATGGGTGAGGGCATAAATGACAGCTGGGGAAAAAAGACTAGTCAACAAGTTATTATTCTCATCTTCCCTTTCAGTTTTCATTACACATCACCTGATACCTAGGAGGGATCAGTCTGCTGTTGAGAACTGTAGGCATCACCTCAAAACAAAGAACAATAACTGTGAAATGCAGAAACCCTCTAGCACATGAATTCAAGATCTTGCTGTAGCCATGGTGTTTGTTTCCTTAAGTGCCTTTGATGGTGGCACTGCTGTCATATCCAGAATCTTGAGGTCTGTGGATTACAGTAAGTGGAGGAGGATGATGCAAACAATTGTAGACACTTAGATAATCTACATTTTACCAGCTTATGTAAAAAAAATATTCAAGGAAGACATTTCAGAAAAAAAAACCCACCAAAAGCAGCATGATATGACAAAACACATTGTTCAAAGAGCATAACTCAGTATTTTAAAATATGAGCCTTTTTTTAGGCTAAAGAAGCTCTGACTATCCTGCCATACAGGAAAATTACTAGACCTGGTCTGAGTTACTAAGGAAAGCTAGGTTGTTCTCCCAAAATAATTAAAGCATATCTGGAAAGTGCTAAGAATCTCTTGATCTGAGGAAATTAAATATTTTGCTCAATTCCAATTTCAGTTGCTCCATTTCAAATGCGAAAAAGCAACTTGAATCGATAAATGCCTTTGGAAAAGGAAGGAAGTAGTTCAGAATAACTACGTTAGAAAAAATCAGATTCCATTTGAGTATAAAAAAATTATTGAGAGAAGGGGTTAATGTGTGCATTTATCAGATTAAAATGAAAAGATGGGAAAATAACGGAATAATTTTACTGCACCATAGTGGGCATTCCTAAAAATTTGCGTAGTTTTTTTTTTTTTTTAATCTATGTTATAATTTTGGGGGTGCTTTGTCAGACTCTGTGTGTGCATACAAATAACAGAGAAAAGAAACTTCAAGTGCTAGAATTGGCAAGCTTAATTTAGTGTTTTTAAAACAATCAGTGCTTGTGGTGATGGTAGTAGTTCTCTTTCTGTGTACTCTTTCTAACATGACTCATTTGTTTGTGATTAAAAATTTAAAAAGCCACTTCAGGCATTCTCTGAGGATTTTCTGCAAATCCCTGTATTTGTGTCAGCAGGCCCATATGCAATTTTAGCTCGAAAAATGCCTGTGTAAATCTGCCTTCTGGCACCTAGGATGTTAATAAAAGACGAGGTCATGGCCAAAATTTGCCTCTCCTATCATTGCTGCTGTAAATGGGAGATGAGCTTGTACTTTCAGAGCAGAGTTTGGCCTTTAATTGGTGTTGGCTCATCATGTGTGATCATGAAACATTATAGTAACACATGGGGTTTTTATTGTAATTCCTTTGCAAGGGACATTCTCATTTTTTTTTCCTTCTTTCTAGATTGTTGTTTATCATCTCTGCCCAAAGGAGAATGCCATTTATTCTGTAATGATAATTTGTTCTCTAGCCTGATGAGCGGATGCATCAAAATTTGCCCGTTCATGTTTAACTCAGCTATTCGGTGAAACCGTGGAAGCACTTTTGCTAAACCCAGCCTCTCTATGCATGTTCTTCTTTGGCTTTATTCATAGGGCAATCTGAGATTTTTTTTTTTTTCTTTATTACAAAGGTTTTCATTACACCTTTTCCTCTTCTTGTCATCCAAATCTGCCAGTTCTCAGCCAAACCAACCATTCGTGTTCAGGACCGCGCTCTTATCTTTTGAAGGATGTGGAGATTTGAAAAGGTGATTTTAGTCAGCTGCTTATTTTGCCTAAAGGTTCTTTGTAGGGCTCCACAAAGGGTTTTTTGGTATGTATTTCAGACTAGAGAGAGTGTTAGAAAGGGACTTGTGTATTTGCAGTATAGAGGAGGAGAAACTGATACCTTAGGAAGGCTGAAGACAAGGCTGGGAAGTCAAAGGGAATAGGGAGATACTTTGATAAACACTTTCGTCTGCTTCTCCTCTGTGGGTATGTGGGCCATCTCGTACTTAATTGTGCATCTGGTTCTGGTTTTGGAGTCTGAGGTAAAAAGGCTGTTCTATACTGGAAGTGTTTTAGAATTAATTCCTCCATTTTTAAATTTTATTTTGTTCGTTGTGCAATTATGATGAGTGTTGTTTTAGGATAAAGGCTATGTTAGCTTGACTATGCTGAATTTTCTCAAGGGTAAACTGCTGCATATACCTGAAGCCACACTGAAAATCAGCGTGGAAATCCAAGTCAGGACAAGGCAATTTGTTTTATGAGCAGGGTGATTCACCAGAAGCAAATGAAAGATCCAGGAGAATCAGTCTGATGTCAGCAGAAGATTAGTAACACATGAGGATTTCTCATAAAAATCCAGTTCTGACTAAATGTTTTTGTTGTAAACAACTGCTGCTGAAATGATACACAAGAAGAAATACCCTACTTCATTACAATGCTCAGAGTCTTTCTCTTTTCACAATACAAATGCACCAATTTTCTTTCGCTTTTATAGCTCTGGCAGATAAAGTGTAGAGGGCTGCTTGAAGGATCACCTAGTTTAACCTTTATTAGCACATGAATGCATGAAACAGTATTAAATAGAAAATAGAAATGCCTGGAGATCATATCAAGTGCTCTGTTTGTATTTACAGGTTGGACTGTAATTTGTGAAGATACTGGATGACAGGTCTTTGTCTGCCTGGCTGTTGAAAAGAGGAGGTTGGCATTCTGGAGGTAATAAAGCAAGAAAGATCCTCTGTTTCATTGTTTTGATTGCTTTACTTTTTTTCTTAAATACATTTAACAGTTTCTCCCTCTCCTGGAATAAAAAATTGTAAATTCTAAATGTGTCATTTGACTTTCATGACATTTTACTCAGTGTCAGAATGTGACAAGGCTCATTTGTTTCTACCCTTTGACATGATAAATATGTAAGTATGAGGTATAAATCTTTTTCTGAAGATGCTGTTGAATTAAAAACCTATTCTAATATTCCTTAAAATGGAAAGTTTAGTTGTAAGCGAGTTGAAGACTGTGAAAACACATAGCAAATACGAAGATTTTTTTCCCATTTGTATCTTGTATACTGGACTTTTGAAATCAACCTGTTGGATTGAATAAGTGATCTTTATACTGAGATTTGACTGGTGTGAGTAGGTTCTCTAGTGAGGACGTTTGCGTACACAAATTGAAGTTATTTTCTAAAATTCTCTGCTAAGCTTCTTCCTTCCTCTCGGAACGTGAGAAGACACATGTAAAAGAGCAGAAAGGGCTCCCCTATCAGCCAAAGCACATCAGTTTGCAGCTCTCGCATGATCCAGAGGTGTTGAACGGAAGATTCCTGCGTTAGACAACAGGAACTCATTTTCCATGGGATGTAAGGAGGCATTTTCCCTTTTGGTTCAAATTCAATTTGCTGCAAATGATTTAGTTCTCTGCAATTCCTAATTGTGCATGAACAAAAATGAAGGGGTGGCCTATAAATAAACCTTACCAGAAGCTACAAGCACGTTGGCCAGATGTATCTTTGCAGATGCAATAGACATCACAGAGTTTCTGTGCCAAACCAGGTTCAACTGCTTCTAATGCGTATGCTGCTGCAATTTAATATCCACGTTCCCCTGCTCCGTCAAAGTCACTATAATCTTTGTCCCTGCTTTTCTTCCTCGTGTTCCAGGCTGCAGGGCTGAGGGCAGTGAGCTATGAAGCCTCCTGCTGTTGCTGCTTCCATTGCAAGATGGAGGAACACTCTGCACTGGAGTGGGGAGGTGGGCGGGGGATCCCCGTGGGGAGGGGTAAAGGGGGCACACAGAGCAGAACTGGGAGAAGGATGGGGTCTACTGGAGTGTCTGAGGGGTCCCTTCTGGCACCACAACTATTTTTGAAAGGATTACGGTGCCATGTCCTTGCCACATGCTGTAATTTCCCAAGTGTGTGCATCTAATCACAACTGTCACTTACTCAGATAGATGGAAAAGATTTGAGATTTTTTTTTTTGCCCAACATCCAATTTTCCTCATAGAGCCACATAGCTCAGAGCAGAACTTTCCGTTTCATGCAGAAAAAAAGGGTCTTTTTCTTTGTTAGAGCCTGTCCTGCTCTCTGAGGTTTCTGTCAGAGTAGCATGGGTGAGGTTGTGTGTTGGTGGGTTTGCTCTGCATTGTGGCAGGAGGGGAGGCAGCCCGGGGGGGTGGCAGTGGGCCCTGGGGCCAGTGGGCTGGGGCTGCATCACTGGTGGCAGCCAGTGCTCAGGCTGACAGGGTCACCTTTGGGGCTTCACCTTTAGCATGCTGAGTTCTCTGTCCTCTCAAAATTGCCCAGATGAAAAATGCTCTAGTGGGAACTTGACCTTTTCCTTCCTGGTCACCAGAAGTCTGGGGGAAACAATAAACTCTTATCAAAATTGTTATTTTCTTGAGAAAAGGTCACTATTGTTTTAAAAAGAGGCTTTTTTTGTTTGTTTGTTTGTTTTTATTGGCTGGTTTTGTTGTTTAGTTTTTTCATGAGAGGAGTGTGAAAAACCCATCTGTTTCAAGGAATGGATCAGTTTGCTACAAATCAAAGGGAGGTGGAAGTGGGCTGGGCAGTGAGAGTCATAAGTTTTGGCTGAGGAGCGGATTTCTTTGTTTCTGTTAAAGTTAGCCAGTTCAGGACTTCCACTTTGTCTTAACAAATCATTAGTGAATGCCCTCCTCTCCTCCTATAATTTTTTATATTAAAGAAGAAAGCCCTCCAGAGGTTATTTCTGTCTCCTTGGTGGAGGCTAGGAGCCTTAGAGAGAGGGTCCTTTGTGAACTGGTCCCAAAATACTTATTGCTTGAGCTGGTTAAGATGGCTTTTCATACAGCATCGAAGAACTGGAGAAACTGTCAGAAATTTTGTTTTATGTTAGTTGGCTGCTGAAAGTCTGAATTTTGAGAGTAAAATAAAGCCAGAGCCACTGAGAAGTCATGAAATGTTCAGTATATTTTCACTTTCTCTATTTTGACCTTGTCAATGTAGAAGGTCTTCAATAAATCATAAAACTCAAAATATGGGCTTTTGGGGACTAATTCTTAATTACTTAGCACTTAGAGCCTGAATTACTGTCTTTCTTGAAGAACCTCACAAATGTCAAGTTTTAAAGAAGAGAGTATGTGGTAAACATTTGAGGGTGATACCACGTGTTTTGTGTGTTAAACAGCATGATAAAACATAATGCAGCTTAACTGTGGCATGGCAACAGGTCTTCCAAAATTAACTGTACTAGTTGCAGATGAGTCTCACTGTTTTGTTCCATACTAGGCTGGAGCACCAAAGTGTTCAAAGTCCAGAGAAGAAAACAACCCTTGGATGAGTTAAAATATAAAAGAAAAATATAGGATGATAGTTGGGCTTTTTTTAACTTTTTCAGAATATTTCTTCTCTCAAGCTATTAACAACAGTGTGATTGGTTAGATGTGGACTTAATCATCTCAGAGGTCTTTTCCAACCTTAACAATTGTATGATTCTGTGATCACTTGGTCTTGTCAGAGGCGTTTTCCCTGTCATGAATGCCATTTCAGAAGCAGTGCCAAACAGCTGCAGAGGACTGTCGTTATTCAAACCTCCATAAAAACAACCTGTTTTTTCAAGTGAATATAGAGAATCCTGTAGGTAAAAAATGAATTGGAGAGTGACTAAGCAAATTCAAAGTCAAATGGATCTTTTTGGTGCAGGACCATCTTACACTGTTCATGGCTCTTATTTAGATAAACTCTTCTATACTTATAGACTGATGCTGTGTGGTTGTAGGGCTGTAATAGCAACAGTGCTTCCATGGGGATGAGCAGCACAGGCAGCCCAAAGCATTTCATGGCACCAGTGTTTCCTATAAATTAAGTGTGCTGCATTATGTTTTATTGACAGGAAATAGCTAATTTGTCTCAAGGCATCTGGCTGTTGATTTTATTAATCTGCAGGATGCCTAAACAAAGAAGCATATATATAACATTATGTCAAAAGGATAATTATTTCTGGAAGGGTATTGCTTACATATGAGACATTCTAGTGTTTCATATAACAAGCAGTGGAATAATTGTCAAGGCTGTGCATTATCAGAAAGTATCTCAGAAGGGGCTAAAAGCCAATAACTTTTCACTGGCTTCTTGAGAAAAAATGTTATGCATACATACATAGGTATAGATAGTTTTTATATATCTATATATGTGCACTTCATACTGTCTTTGGTTATTTTTGTGCGTTTAGTAATAGCATTTCGTATTCTGTCAAATTCCATCCAAGCAGTTAATAGACATTAACTGAGATCCATGGTCTCACACCTGTCATTTTGATGAGAGATGTTGGAGTGGAAATGGAAGAAAAATGTTGGGTCTGTCAACCAGAGAAGAGGGTGTCCCTGGGTAAGCAGCATGCTGAGACTCTACCTGTGACCCCTTCCTGGTGCTGCTGGCTCTGAGAGCTCTCCTGCAGCTTTTGGGGTTTTCCTCGAAGCTCTCCTGTCTGAAGTCATGTTACTATATTGCCTTATGAGGAGGCTTTCATTGTCAAAGAGACCAGCCTGGACAAGGACACTCCAAAGGCTCAGAAAACAGAGTGTAGAAGAAGAAGTATCCTTTCTATTTAAAATATAATGAAGGATATTTCATAGATTTCATAGAATCATAGAAAGGCTTGGGCTGGAAGGGACCTTAAAGATCATGCAGTTCCCACTCCCAGTGACTTCTGCAAGTGCAGGACTGTTGGGATATTTCACTGAGCCAGACAGGCAGTCATGAATCTCAGGAGAGCACCAGCAGCTCCAGTTGCCTGCTCTTGCCCCTGCCCCATGGTTGGAGCTGTGGGAGGTTGCCTGCGCCAAAACCTCATGTGCCCAGCCAGGGTACATGGGACATCTCCTGCAGCCATGGCTCGTCTTGGGCTCTGCTACCACAGTTGTGACAAAGTCCTCCTCCCTGCCACGCTCAGGAAGTGGCAGAGCCAGGGCTGTGTAAGTGAGCAAGCAGAGCAATGCAATAAGCACAATGTGTCATTATTTCTATTATTGATTAGCTCTGTGGCTGCTGCATTAATCACTGAGGGAAATATACTCTGCAGTTTTCCCCTGAATCCAGGAACAGGCTGCAGGCCCCACATTTTCTTTCCCAAGACTTTCAGTCCAAGCCTGTGGTTCTTGGCTGGATGGTGAAGCCTTCAAGCTTCTGTTGGATCAGTTCTGCTGGTGACACATAGCGAGTTTGAAATCGGTCCTTTAAAGCTGTGCCTTTAGTGCTGGGGCACTGACTGCCGGTGTGACCCACCCCAGGCCACTGGCACTGGAAAGAGCTCAGAGATGTTTAACAGGTTTGAGCTCTTTCGGCGGAGGTTGTGGCACCCAGCTGATTGAGAGGGAGCTCCCTGCTGAGACAGCAGCTCCTTCAACTTCTTGCATGTTGCTTTGCAAATGAACTTCTGCCCAGCTTGAACCATGTTCTGAAGTTCCCTTTGTCCTTCTGGAAGCAACATGAAGCTACAGGTGCGAGGGCTCCAACCAGAGCACCATGGTCTCCAGCTGGGTGGTTGCTGATCAGTTTGTCCCAGCAGCGAGGCAGGTTGGGAGCCTCACGAGGCTGGCTTCTTGTCCCAGATCTCAGGCTTAGGCCTAACTTGCATGCTAGATGTGTCATGGAAAACCAGGCCTGTCTGTGTTTGAAAGATGATGCTGGAACCCGGCTGCTGTAAGACACTGAACTGCGAGCAGGTGCTATGACCACCCAGAATCTTGTATCCAGCTGCAGTGATGGAGTCACTTGGAATCAGTGTAACATCCTTTCTTTAATTTGAGATTTGAGAAAACTCCTCCTAAAAATACATGGAGCACACTCACATGAACCTCCTTCCCTTGCCAAGGCTACCCATGATCCCTGTAGCCAGTGCATATGGCAGATGACTCCAGATAGCCTATAGCTGTCCCATACTTCTGTCTTCACCTAAAGATGTAGTTGGGCTAACAGATTATAAATTAATTATAAAAGTAAATGAATAAACAAATAAATGAAACCATGATGTAATTTATCATTGCATTATATTATTCTATTCTACTATTTATCAATAATAATAAATAAACACATACCTATAAAACAGATTTTATAAATAAATATTATACAGCTGGGCTAATGTTACAAGAGTAATGCTTGTCAGTCAGCCAAAGCCACTTTTAGGTGTGGATAGCAGGTATGATGTTTGCAGAGCAGATGCTACGTATGTTGAGTGAAGCTGTCTTCAATTGCCTCCACAGTACAGACGGGCACAATCATCTGATTCAGTTGGGATTAGGACTGTGTAATTTAGTACTGTAGAGAGATGAAAAGATTTTTAAGAGGATGTTGCCTGTTAGTGGAAGGGATAAATTGGAAGTGCTGCTAAAAAGCTTTGGGTTTTGCTTTCAGATACAGAGAAAGGACACTATAGAGAGAGTTAACCTCTTAAACTCTGACTAGTGGAGAACTGGCCACCTGACAGAGAGAATTACTCTGAATACTGTGGTCACTTACTTACTGCTTTGTCAGCTGAGGTTGCCCGGTTATCCAGAGATCACATGCATAGTCTTTCTGTTTGTAAAAGCTTTCCTTAAATAACGCAGTCAGGTAATCAAGCCTCACTCTAGGATACAACAATATTTGTAATTGTTTTTCTATGTTGCATAACTTTGCTAAAATTTAAGAGTTATATTTAAATTTTTCCCTGCCAAAACATGTGCACAATTTCTATTCTCTGAAACAATTTGCCTGTTTGCAAGAAAGAGGGGACAGCCTTGCTCAGGTAGAGCTTTAGGGCAGGGCTGGGCAGCTGGGTGAGGAGCAGGGCTGGTGTCAGGCTCTGTCCCTTATTCTCGCTGTGAAAATGCCCAGGAAAGACCAAAGTTTCTGCTGTCTGATTTCATTCTGTGTGCAGGGTGCACTGTGTGTGTCTGTGCTGGAGAGGGACGTGGGAATGGGTAAGGGAAGAGTGGGGATGAGGAAGCAGGAGGCAAGACTGAGCCCTGAGGGATGAGGACAGGGCTCAGGTGGGACAGAACCGAGGTATCAAGAGTTGCAAAGTGCCAGAAGGGTTGAACATGGCCTGAGGAATAGAATAGCTCAGGGTGCAAGGGCAAAAATTCACTTACTGCCATTGTGGAGTGAGTTCCTTTTGCTGAGGTACCAGAGTGGCCCCTTGCCATTGGCATCTTTGTGACACGTATGCAGAGGATTATTCCTACCTCAGGGTCACTTCAGGGCTGCAAGCATGAAACCTGGGAACTTTCTAGCCCCTTCTTCACTTGTCCTAAGGGTTTTCTTACAACACCAGAGGGAGATATGGGACTGGAAAAAAAAAAATTTTTTTCCAGGTTGCCTGTGCAAAGCTGACTCTACAATCCTCAATGGTAACAAGTGCAATTTTGAGTTACTTGCTCACCCTTCACACACAGGGTTTTACACAGAGCTGTAAATAGTTCAGGGTACATGGTCTGGGGGACGTGCCACAGCTGTGGGGAGAAACTGTCACCTCCAGGACCTCTGCGTTATTTGCTGCAGGAACTGGGAATCTGTGCAGAGAATAAGATGGAACAAGAGGAAGTCTCCTGGGATGGGCTGTTAAATACTGCCCTGGAGAACCTTATTTTCTTCCTGATGTGCCAGAATTCCACGGGGATTTAAATCACGTCACTTCATTGACATTTCTCACAGGTGATGCCTGTGTGTTCTTCAATTTCTGGATTTCTTATCTGAGCCCGTCAGTCTGACCTGTTGAAATGAAATGAAGGATGCTTGGAGTTTCCAATGGAGACCAGGAAACTCTGGTTTGCTGTGGAGAAACGTAGTGCCATAAAATGCCTGGTTCCCTACGAAAGTCTAACTGCAAACGCTTCAAGTGAGTTAGCCCTGTTGACATTAATATCTCTGTGCCTCAAGCCTCTCTTCGTAAAATGGATGTAAAGAAGTTTCCTCATCTCACAGGACATTTGGGAGAACAAAGTCATTTTTCTTGGGAAAATGCTCATACGCTGAGAAGTGGTAGGGAGATGGATAATTCTGTCTTACCATGGAATTTGAGTAACTTGTAATTGGTGGAGAACAGAACAAAGATGGAAACAATATAGGGAGTTAAAAATGTATTCTGTCATTCCCCCAGTGGGGAAAATCAGGTGAGCAGTGATGCCCCTGTCTATTCTGTGTAAAAAGGACAGGAGCGTGGTAGAGAGGATGGTTTATGCAGTTAAAAGACACCACAGCACACGTGATGGAACTAAGCCAGGTTTGCAGGAGCACAGCCCTGCCTCAGCAGCTCCATGCATGGCACTGTCCCTGGGCTGTGGATGTGCTGCACAGCACAGCACCCACTAAAAAGCACCAAAAGGGAGTGCAAGGAGGATGGCAACAAAACGTTGTGCAGCAAAGCCAAGTGTCCTCACCCTTGGGTGCTCTCTGCACTGAAATGCATCTGCCCAAAGGTACTCCTGCACTCAGAGCTAGCAGGCTGTGGGAGCTCAGGTACCAGTAAGGATGCACACATGTGGCAGGGCTGAGGTGGAGAATTAATTTGCAATTCAAATGTAGTTACTGAGGTAGATAAATTTAATTATTTAGAGACATTCAAGCCAGATTTCTGAGTGCCACACTCATGTGTATTTGTCAAAAACGATCATTTGCTTCATTTACTCTGCAATGATTTTCATATTTTGAATTGTCACCTCAGCTCTTAAAGTTGTGATGTATGGCTGGCGCTGAAATATCTGAGGAACTCCAGGCAAAGAGTAAGTGCTTGGGAACGTGGCCGAGGCTGTTCTTGCTCCAGTATGACAATGAGGAGGCTGCATTGCTTAGTGCTTGCTGTCAGAGCTAATACACACCACCATCTGCCAGGTGTACATGGGGAGAAAGCCAGATTATCTTCGTGCCTAGGTGCGTAACTATGTGAAGGAGGCCAGGAACAAAACCCATACATTACAGAAAATGAAGCCTGGGCAGATGAATTCCTCACGAGGTAGTGGGAAAATCTTGCTCGCTTTATTTACCTCGGTGATTTCATTGAGGTGAACTTTCATGAGAAAGGCAGGCGGAAGCTCTGTGGGTCTGGTGAAAGATACAGAAGGAGCACGCTTAAGACAGATGGAAATCGCAAGCCTTTGGTAGAGCAGAAATGGAAAGAAATTGGGAGTAGATGTGCAGCAAATTTTCGGAGAGCATACATTTAATTTTACTCTTTTCAGATGCATCATTGTGAGCAGTACACAATTTTCAGCCCAGGCAGATTTGGCACTAGCATATTTTAGAGGCTTTTCAAGTGGAGTGGCACACTGCAGCTCCAGGGCCTCTGTTCCTCATGATTAATGCATCCTGCTTTCTGTGTATGAGGAACCTCGAGCTGCACAGGTATATCACGGGCACATAAATGGGAAGAATTCAGAAAGGATTTTTCTCACAACCCTGGTGGCTGAAAAATAAAGAAAATTTTCCTTCTTTTCGCCTGACCTCATATCTTTGGTGAACTCTATTTGTCCCAAAATAAGAAACCTTCTAGTTTTGCATTTTGATGGATGATTCTGGTTTACAACATGACATTTTACGACTAATACAGTAATTCTGGAAAGGGTCTTAATTGTGCAAATCAAAGATATGCTTTTGTATCATGACCAAAAATATTATGGGACAGTGTCCTTAAAAATAATATTTATTCCACATTTTTATTTTATCAAATTTGTTTTCTACCTCCTGTACATCATTGTGACACATTCTTTCATTAAAAGACCTCTAGAGGGAAATACTTTCCTTCTATATTATCTGCTTTGACATCTTGACTTTTAAAAGGGGGACAAATCTTTGCTGTGTTTTAGGGCCTAGATATAGATATTTTTGATTATATAGGCCACTCAGGAATATATCCGAATTTGTTCTGTTGCTTAGGTGTACAAAGCACATAGTACATGAAACTGTAAGTCACTCCCTCTGGCTGATCAACATGACTGTATATTATCTGTCTTTCCATCCCAAATGAGATGTACAGAGAAGCATACAAGTCTGATGGCTCCCTACGGATCATCATGGCTCTGGTATCTAGACTGATGTCCACATGAAAATCATTAGGCTCTTGGACGGGCGAGATGGTCTTGAAGACCTGAGCCTGTTACATTTTAGAATGTGCTTTCCAGCATTAGTGTTTCTGACTCAGGCTGGCACAACGTGCTCCTCCCCATGCCCTAGCAGGCAGGCAGGGAAACTGGCAGCTGCTGGGAGCAGTGCCTGCAGTGCCCCTGCTGTCCCCTCCTTGGTGTGCAGCACCTGAGCTCATGGGGTGGAAACCGCATGTCTGGGAAGAAGCAGGGCTCCCCTCGGGCAGCTGTGCCACTGGGGTGGGACAGAGCACGGACAGCTTGGCAGCCTGACCACCTCCACCAGAGGGCATGGGTTGGGGTCCCAAGGGAGCAGGGCTGGGGTCTGGTGCTCTGTTGTGTCCCTGTTGTAGACCAGAGCTTCACTAGAGATAAAATAAACTGGGAGATTTTGCATCTGCACTTACGAGATCGATGGAAAGGTAGGAAACAGGCATCCCCACAAACTCCAGAAACCCTCTGACCCCCTGCCACCCCTTCTGGATTGTCATGGCCTTCATCGGCTCCCTGCCCGTCCTGGTGACACTGTGTCCCCCTGTGCCCACCCACAACCCTCTACCACCATGACAACCTGAGTTTCAAGTCTGAAAGGAGACCTACTCACTCATTTGTTCTTGTGGTGATGGCATTCAGGTTTTTGTCTAAACTGCCAAGAAATCTTTGAACTGGTTCCACTAGTGAAGCATTTATCTAACTCTTATGTGACACTATTACTTCCTTGTCTGGCCCCTGTTTGCAGGTTGTCTCATCAGACCCATCGGGTGGATGGATGGAAACATCACTGGTCCAAGAACGTGGCCTCAGTGTGATGATTCAAGCATTTGAGTACTCACTTTATGTGATATGTTTTAAGTCTGAGATATTGAAATGATTAAGTTTGGGCTCTCATAAATTTTTCAGTGTCCTTTGCAAAGGATGGGGGAGAGGCTGGGCAGGCCTGGGCTGCAATTAAAGGAAACAGAAAAACCCAGTATTAATGGATAGTGGAGAGGTGCTGGTTTACTAATTTATTTGGTTTTCATGTACCTCCAGTTTGCATTAGGTCCAATGAATTAATGAAATTTGAATGAGTTTACAATATTTTTCATATAAGACCAGTCCTTGCACAGAGAAAAAAAGAAATGTAAGATGTAGTATTCAATTACGCAAGAATAGGGAGAAAGTACAGAGCAGCTGACTCAAGGCAAATAGACTGAGTGTTGGACAATGCTGTGGTGGTGCCAATCTATCCTTTAATGATTATTTATTAAGAATAGACAATATGTGAACTCTCCCTCACTGGCTTCTCTTCAGCTGGATGCCATCAATACAGGAAGGCTAACAACAGTGGCTTTGGGATAGACGTATATTAGAAAGTGCGTTAGAGGCTACAGAGAGATGGAGAAATGGTGCAGGTATGGAAAGAGTATTGTATTCACCTTTTCTGCAATGAAAACAGCATGGATTTGAATGCTGCTGTTGCTATCGATTTTTGTTGACTTCATTGAGAGATACATGCAGTCAGGGATGTGGAGTTTGATTTTATGTGGCTAAACATTTAAGCAAAGCTGTCACTGGCTTTTCCAGGCAAAAATTCAATTACTGGGATTTTGACATCACTATCTATTTTCTCAGAATTATTTTAAGATCTGGTATCATCCTTGCTTTTTCCCAATACCCTTGTTTTTCATTACCATTTCTTCCTTTCTACTGAGGGCATCTCTTTATTTTGCCTTTTATTCCTGCTTTTTTCCCATTCCACTTATTTGACTTTTTCCCCCTCTTCTGTTGATATCTTTTCTCTCCCTGCATGCCTTCTGTTCTTTCATTTGCCCCTTTTTATCTCCCCCATGCAAGCTCTCTCACTTTTACATTAATAGGCTAACCAAAAGGAGTCAGCAGTTTAAGCTGGCTTTTTATAGCAGTAAAGAGAATGAGCCTTTCCATTTGTGAATAAAAATATTCTTGATAACTTTGAATCACTTCTTTTAACAGTCTGAGATGGTGAAAGAGGAAGTCTGAGGTGAGCTTCTGAGAAAGATGATTCTGCAAAGGCAAATCCTGTGGTGTATATAGCATTCTTCGTTCTGAAAATATTAGAGAAGGAATTTGAAGGAGCTGGACACACTGAACTTCTGATACAGTGTGTCTCCTTGTCAAGGGCCTCTAGCAACACAAATATTTCATCACGTTCAGTTACAAAAACCCGTAACTGTCTGCGCTGAAGTCACGAGGAAATTTCTAGAACTGTCTCTGTATAATGTGATTATCAAAAGACCTGACTGCATCTGGAAGAACAACTGCAGTTCAAGCTTTCCTTCCTATTCAAAATTTCCTTGCTGAAGGACCTTGCCAGTTCTCTGTCATCGTTTGGCATTCTCAGTGTGTTACTCGACAGGAACAATGCCTGTTGTGTTAGTTGGTCTGTCTGGCATCCCTAAACTTCATGACAGAGGTGAATTGAAAGTTCTCCACACAAACATTTAATTCTCTGTTCCAAGGAGCAGAAGGAGTTCCATGGGCAGTATCCAAACTGGTGGAGACTTCAAGTATGGTGACAATTTCCTTCACAGAGGAACTATTAAAATGAGATTCAAAACTAAGGTCATAATTCTTTTCCTACCACTTGTGTGCAAACCAAGTGCAAACATATGTATAAAACACAGTTGGACTGAATGATCCTAAATGTATTTTCCAACCTAAAATATTCTGTAATTCTATGATAATGGTGGCTAAGAACAGCCAAGGGAAGAGATGGAGAACATTAATGGCAGAAATGGGATGCCTGGAGGAATGCTTCTTCTCTTTCCGTGGGTAATCTTGCTTCTCTTCAGCCAGCTAATTTGGAAAGGGGAAACTCAAGAGGATCCTTAATTTAGAACTGGCAATAATTCCCACAGGCCAGCCTAATCCAGATGCCCACATCGGATCCAGATGCTCAGATTAGGAGGTTAGCCCCCTCCGTGGCATCAGTGGACAGAGAGATATCCTGCAGAGCCTGTTAAAAGCAGGACCTTAATTCATCTTGAAGGAATCTTTGCCCTGAGGACAAGGGGAATTTGGTGGGACCCTTGCCACATGTAGGTGGTATGAAAACTGAATGGTAGACCAAAGCAACTGCAGCAAAAATGCACTCACCTAAGGCTGTATTAATATAATTTTGAATAATGAATATGTGAGAGGAAACCAATTTGCTTTTAGATATCCCACAAACAGAAAAAATATCAGATAAATTATTCATTGTGAATTATTTGCACAGACCGATAGGAACTCATTAAACACCGAAAGACTGATTTGCAAGAAAGAAATGGAGAAAGTGTTTAATCTGGTATTTCTTGTCTCCTAAGCTTCCAATAATTGTCTATCCAGCAAATTAATTTGCCTCTTTTTTCTGCTGTTATTCTGTACTTCATGGACCCTTCTTACTGAATGTTTTACAGCAGAGATTTTCTGTGAGCCAAAGAGCTTGAATTTCACAGATACATATTAAAGTGCATCAGGAAACAGTAGAAGACATCATTTTCTCCACTCATTGTGGCTGAATTGCTACAAATTTTAAATTGCCGTACTTAAAAGTATTAGCTACAGATACATAAATCTCCCATTTTTTTGAACACATCCCAGCCTCTACAGGCCAGGAATCCAGCTTTTATGCTAAGTAACATGACAAGCAATTCAAGGTGCCTCTTTCTGAATACACCATCTGAGCCAATTTAAAGGGACATAGCTTGGGGCAACCTAAATTGCTATACCATACTTGAGTTGGAAAATACTGGATTTTGTAAAAAAAAAGGGCTGAATCAGTATCTAGGTTGTTTCAAGCAGTTTTTTTGTGTAACCTCTTCTTTAAACCCTGCTAAAGATGGTTCCACAGCCAGCCTAGGCATATTCCCAGTGCATGCCTATTCTTGGAATTAGGATATGCAAATTGACTTATATTTGCTGCAAATTAAACTGATTGTGTCTTGTCCCACCTTCAGGGGACACAAGAAACATTTGATACCTGTTCTTATATATCCTTTTTAATAAAGAAAAGTGTTACTGTGGTTCTCAAATTCATCTCTTCTAGATAAGCAGGCTTTCTTGAAAGAGCATTTCTTTGACTCCTCATTCTCATTCAATTCTGTGCTCTTTCCAAGGGTCATGCCCACAGTGCTCGGTTGAAGATTCATCACCTCTAAGGGGAACAAAAAAAAAAAGTCTTCCATGTCTTCTGTATGCGATTCTTTTAATAAGTTGGGTAAGGATTAGATGTGGTGGCTTTGTAGCATTGCCACAGTTTTTATTCACTGTGAAGCAGTGACCAAGTGCAACCTCTGATACTCTTCTGCAAAACTGCTGTTTAATCAGTTTTTCCATACTTTGTGTTTGCATCACTGATTTCTCTTTCCTCCACGGACTTGCCTTTTCTGAATTTCTTATAGTTGATTTCACATAATTGTTTCAATGGTCTGAGTGTGTTTTGACTCTGTTCTCAGCCTTCAGAATTCTGCAGTTCTTCCCAACTTAGGCAGCCAGTGCTTTATTAATGTATTCTTTTGTACACTGTCCATGCTGGTTGTGGTGAAAACACTGAATGGGGCTGGCCCTGAACAGCCCATGTGGGATTTCCCTCTCGTATGCCTGTGGAGAGTACCACTGAGTGCACCAAATGTGAGCATGCACACACATGCAGTGCAAATGTAGAGATGGAGCTGAAATTTGTCACGGTAATTCCTACTACCACAATTACTCTGGGAGTTGAACACAATTAAATTTCATAAACACTTCTCTTTTTTCAACATAGTGCCATTTGACATTGTAATTGCTTTGTATTCAAAGCACAGACCAAAGCTGCTACCGCAAAACCCACTATGATTCTGTAATCACTGGAAAAAATAATGATATGGCTTCTCCGCTCGTTGTACTTACACTAAACTCATGGTACATCTTTTGTAAAAATTAGTAGCGTGCTTGGCTTTTGTTCCCTCTGCAGTATTTTGGATTTCTGTCATTAGATCATCTTTCTCCATTTCTTGTGGTGTATTGAGGTAAGCAGAAAAATGATCATTTTGCCAGAACTGCGGATTGCTTTCCTTTGCCAGTGGAAGTCGTGTGGCTTAGGCCAGAGGGGAATGGACTGAGATCACCCTTTTGCATAGGAACCTCTTATGTGCGTGTGTGTGAGGTAAATGAGGATGAGAACAAGCAAGGAGAGAGGAGGGTGGCATTGCAGGAGGGCAAGGTGCCAGAGAATCTTCCTCTGAAGAAAGACAGAAATCTGGAAATGTGTGTTGTCGCTGCCAGAGGAGAGGGGGACAGTCCTGCTGGAGGTCTGCAAAGCAGAGCCTTTGTGTGCTACAGAGACCTGGTGGGACGACCCACGGGTCCTCGGGCAAACTGGCAGGACCCGGCTCCCTGCGGAGCTGTTCTGAGGGCATGCCAGAGATTTATCATCTCTCCAGCTGTAAGTGGAAGACCTTCTTCCCCTTTCCTTTTTCCCCCAGACTTTGTAGCTGAGGGGAGAGCCCAAGAATTAGAAAACTTTTGGTGTTTCATTACTGGTACACTGCTGGAAAAATTCAGTGCTTTAGGCAGTGACCTAGTTAAAGCTCCTACTTCTGCAGAAATTTGGTGTTCCCACCTAGGTAGCTCCTAGCAAATGCCTGGTAAGCTGTTCCTTTTCTCTCCCACACTTTCTGTATCCTTCTCTTTGCAGGTATAATTCAATCAAACAAGAATTGTATATTCCTTGCTTAGCCATTGCCTAGTTCCCCAGGCACTGACCGAGTCATTGCCTACCCACCAGCCTCTACAGGAAGCTGCATAGAGTTGCAGAGACACAATGGAGAAAGGGATATTTTTAAATGTGTGCTTTATTTTTATTTTTTTTAAACCTGTATAAATAAATACAAAATGACAAAGAGGTTCATGTTTACTAAACATTGCATTTGATTGTATGACATTACACAGTGTGTGTCACAATAGTTCACCTTGTAATTGTGTCCTTTTAGCTGTTGGTGCATAATTCTATAACTCATAGGATACAATTAGTCCTGAAGCTGCATCCAGCCACCCTTTTAGTGGAACCCCTGAGTACTTACAATTGCGAGAGTGTATTAGGGGAGTGCTTGAGTCGATTGGCCGAAATTGGGGAATTTCGTAAGTGAGGTCTGGCATAGCAAAAGGAGAAGGTAATGGGAGGTGTAGGATAGATTCTTGAGAAAAGAAAAAATAATAAAGGTTTGGAGCATTTTTATTTCTGTTTTTTGTTCCCTTAGTGGTTAATAGGAACACACTGGAATTAACCAAAGTCAGCAGAAACCACAGGCTCATTTAGGAGTATAATTTTTTTTCATGCTCACTGAGAGCAGGCAAATGGACAAACCTTGCATGATCAGTTTTTAACTGATGAGATGGTTCATATCTGAAAAGGGTAAAAATATACTCAACCACTTGATGAAATGCTCATTCTCCAAACCACTTACCATCCTCACCCAGTGAAGGTCAACTGCCAAGGTTTTATAGACATTCTCTGGTCATGATTTGCTTGCTTGCTTCTTTAAATTGCACTCCATGTGCTTTTTCACATTCATTCTCTCATTCGTTCTCTTCAAAAGGCTTGAATAGAGCTACTTTACCTTCACATTTAGAGCCTATAAAAGTATTTGCTGGAAACAAATTCTGTTTGGCCTGTTTAAAGCAAATTGTTTTCAGGTAGGTTAGAATTTTGTATAGATTTTGTCTATTATTCTGTGAAATACATATACTTTATATGTATTTTAGGAATTGCAGTAGCTGTAAAGGATGACATTTGACTACTTGACATCTATGGCTGGCCACCTGAGTATGGTTTATATTTGGTCAATGGATGAAGGGTATATTAATGATAACTATGTGCAAAAAACCATATTTGAATGGAGTGTAAAAGCCATGGATCTGGTGACCTTACAAATAATCCATAACAGGAAGTTAAAAACTGTAGAAAGGTTTTTTGACAATCTTTCCCTGACTTTATTTCTCCTGCACCAGGAGATTTTTGGTAACATTTAGCTGATTCTGCATTCAAATCTGTGTTTCCTAGAAGTGCAATGTTTGTTATTGTTTCCATTTGCTAAGGCCTTGATGTCTTTTCCCAGCTCACCTCCTGCCTCTCCCTTCCTGCACAGAAGGTTTTGTAAATGATTTTATGTGCTTTGAATTTGTCAGACTTGGAGACTTCTCCTATCAGAACAAAGGTAAAAATGTGAACTTTCATTAAAAAAAGAAAACACGATCTTTTCTGCTGAAAATTTCAAACCCAGCAGCTCCATCCACCTCTCTTCCCCTTCCCAATGCTTTATTTCCACTGGGCAACATGGTTCCAATCCAGTGGTTATACTCTACTTGGAATATACTGAAAATCCATAGTTCTTCCTGGATTGGGAGCAGAATAGTGAGCACCTTTTAAAAATTTGGTAGTGGAAAATGAAGCTCACAAAATCACTGAGCCTCACAGAACTAGCTGCCACCTAACTGAAATGATGGGACTTTTACTTGCTTTACAGTTCTCTCCTTCCCACTGTGGCCACCTTCATTTCCAAATGCACTAACAGGGAATAGACATGGCAGGTGTGGGAACCTTCTGGGGCGAACAGAAGAGCTTGCATTTAAAAAGATTTGTTTGTTCTGAACAAAATCTTTTTCACCAGAAAGGTATCTCAAAAAACTCTCAATATGAGTGTCAGAGGGGCTGTGCAGCACGAAGACAAAGGCTGAGGGCTACCAAGCTTAAAGCACAAGCATAAGTAGGCCTGGGCAGCATCCATAGCACATCTACTGCTTAGGGAAACCACAGTGTACCACAGAGGCCATTTTTACTTATAAGCTTTTAAAGTACCTTAAAAATCGGAATGCCCTCTCTTGCACGGCTCTCTGATGAAGGAGGAAAAGTGCTTTGCCCTGCCATGGCTCAGGTATTGGTTGTTTCCTGTGCTGGTCTCTTCTCACCTCTGTGTCTCAGGTCCTTTGTCGCTCGGACATGGTCAGAGGGATCATCTGCCTTGAAAGCAGACTGACAAAATGAAACTCAGCCTTTGGCTTCCAGGGGAAGGGGAGAACAGTTGTCTGGAATGTGCTGGGTGGTGCTTTAAACAAATGTTATCAGCTGCAACTCCCAAGAAATCTGTGGAGAGGTGCTGATGCACCCAAAGAGTAAGTACTTTGTTAAAGTATTTTTCCCATAATTTTTCCATTTCTCCCTTACCCAGGTTCCACACTTTAAAGGTCTGTTGGTTGTAGTTGTCAATGACTTAAAACTCTTACTTATTTTTGGTCTGGTACTGGAACAGACCACCTGAAGAGCTCTCCAGGGCTGTGAGTACATTTTGGAGATTTTCTGTCTAGGTTTTTATGGAGTTCTCTACAATAAATTCAGGCATTTCTCATATGAGTTGATTTTTTTGTCTCCCTTGACTTTACAGTTTCCAATAGGTATTTGTCATTTCTACCTGTGAAATGTTCTCCATGAATTTATTATTTGCTTCTCACTTCAAACATTTCATATTCTGAGATTCTGGCTTTGAAGCATATACTGGGCAAAAAAGAAAAAAATAAAAGGAACTCACTGGTGTTAGCAATCTTATCCACAATTCTGAAGTCACATATCACAGGTCCACATTTCCCCTTTCTGAGCCAAATTCTTTTAACCTTTTACTGTAAATTAGATTCTTCAGGCTTGGTATCACCACTGACTGAGGGGCAAGAACTCTGATGGATAGGTTTGGAAAGTGCTGAATGTGCAGTCTAATTGGTATTCTCTCTCTCCTCTCCCCATTTCTGCAAATTCCGTAAAATAAATCTGCTGTATAAACATCCCCACAGATGGTGATATTAAATATCGTAAGATGTCCTGACAGTGAGCTTTGGATGCTTCTCCTTGCTAGATCTAATAATGTTATGTCACTTGTGTATATCCGAGGCCTGTCAGATCAGCAAAATGATGTTGGTTGTCCTGTGACAGCTGTTGTAGCCACCCTTCCAGTAAGATCCAAGATACTGACAGAAAGTCTCCCATGAGAGGAGCTAATGAGCAGGAATAATCCTGAAATTATAAGGTGGCCACTGCCTCTGGAGCCAACACCAGGAGAGGCTTGGCAGAACCTCACCTCTCTAGCAAAGACTGGTATGATATACTGGTTGGTAAAACTGTCAATAGACAAGTTTGGAACAGCCTGCAATAGCACGCAGAGAGGAAAGAAAAGAGAAATTCAATTGCAGATGGATGTCCTTGAATCAGGAGTCACCTTAAGAGAGCTGGAATTTCCCACTTCTTGCTGTAGGTTATGTGCTTGAGGGCTCACTTGGTCCAGAGAGAAAATTGATCACATCTTCAAAAGAAAAGAAAAGAAAAGAAATCCTTCCAACCCACAAGTATTTTATCAGGAAGGTATGGCTATTTCAGAACCATTAAAGTCAGCTGCTCTTCTCTAAGTAAGCGCTGCAGTAAAATAGTGAGGGTCAATTTGTCATTTTTCAGTAAGTTATGAGCCAGAATCCATGACCGATCTCTTTTTCTGTATGATATTGTTTATATATCATGTTAAAGTCTCCAGCTCTGGACTCCAGATTAGATTATGAATGATATCCTCCTTTTATTCCAAAACAATGAGGTACTGAATCTATATTTGAAATCATATAATTAGGCAGCTGTGATTTTTTATTGGCAGCTGTGATTTTTTATTTTCCTTGTACTCACAGATCCTGTCTTTTATTAAATAAGACAGCCTTAAAATACATTACAGTTGCTAGTCTTACATATGTTCACGTGATTTTTCTCTCTCTCATACTACCTCAGACCTTCCTTCCCTTTGCAACTCAGAAGTTTTTATATAATTTATTTCTCATCCCCCTGACACAATAAAACCTGGGTATTTTCCTTTCTCGACAGCTCTGCATTTCTGCAGCTAGTTTCTTTGTTCCTAAACTTCTTACCAAACTTCTCTGTTGCTCCTCCCCTGCTGATTCATTACTAATTTCAGTACAGATAAACTATTCTTCCTACCAGCTTTCAACTACGTTTCTAGATTGGCTTTTCCTTCTCTTTATACGGAGCCAACTTGTGTTGGGCGTATAAGAAATACATAATTGGTATGGGGGTGTATGCACTATATATACATTAGTGGGGCATCTCATTTCCCTGAATATAGCTGACAAATAAAAAATCACTTTTTACTTGTAGCATCAGGGAACAGATTGCTTATTATGAAATATAATCAGTATGTGAAGGCATATTTTTTACAAAATGTGTTTTCTGGCTTCAGTTTGTTTGTATACATTTAAAAATTTGTTTCCAGCAAACTTCACCTGTGCAAATGGGTAATTTCTAAGAAGATAAATGTCAGTTTTGCTCAAAAGTATGCCTCCTCACAGAAAAGAGCATATTTCAGAGAACTGAATGTGGTCAAAAAGAATCAGAATGGAATATTCTGCATTCATATATAACATATGCTGTGTGTAGTCTGGATACCCAGCTAAGGCCTTTAACATGATTCTTACATTTCTCATATGTATAAATTTTCAAGAGGACTTTTTTCTCTGCTGATGGACTGTTGGATTGGTTCTTTCTAGCTAGTGCTTGGCATATATTTCAGTTATTCTCTGCCAGTAAACTGAAGTCAGCAAAAAAAATCCTGTTCTTCTCAATGAGTTCTATATTGCCATTAACCTTTACAAGTTTGAGTGATATTTACAGGAGGAACATAAACATAGGCACACTTCACTTTTTTGGGCCCACAATCCTGCCTGGTTTCTGTGTGCAAATTAGTTGTATAAATAAAGAAATGTGGTATTTTGGAGTCAAAATATTCTGACTTGTATGCAGCAGTGTAATAATTGCATGTGGAATTCACACATGCTGCTCACGAATGTTTGTTGGGCTGAACTGTATTCCTTGATAAGCTAAAAATCAGATTTAACACGCCTCTATTTTGAAGGTATATGTATAGATGAATTTTCAGAATAAAATGTGCTGATTACACATTTGGGAAGCCTGAATTTTGTAAATTAGATCTGTGGAGATTTGCATGAAGGAGCTCTTGCTAACACAAATGAGGAACATCAGCCTGGTACGGGGGTTTTGCTCTTTGAGTTCCTGTGCGATGCTTGGACGTAGCCTCTCTTACATTACACTAGCAATTAGAAAAATTGATACTATTTGAGTTTCAGTTTCAGACAGAATTTTTGGCAACAGTGCTTGTGGATTCTGAATTTAAGGCAATGAGAGAAAGAATGACTGAAAGGGACAAGGCTAGGAGCTGTAACAGGTGACAGGAGTCACCTTTAAATTGCTGACCCAAACTTCCCATTAAACTAGAGAGGCCGAAAGCCCTTGGTAGCCAAAAACCCCAAAGCCCTGCTATTTGTTGCAGTGACTTGGGATTGGATCTGGCTCACCTGCTTTTTACAGTAAAGTGAATCATATCTCATTTCTGCAGTCAGGTGTGACGGAGCATCTGTAGCTGTCACCCTCATCCCCTGGCAGGGCGCTTTGCTTCTGCTTTGAAGCAGTTAGTCCAAGTGGGCCTGTAGAAATGCTGCTCCCCTCATCCAAAACATTAGGGAAAAAAGTGTAAATGGGTGATCTGCCTGGGTATGGGAAGAAGATGATTGAGCACAGTCATCAGAAGATCCTGGGGCAGCAGCTGCGGTTCTGCTGGTGGGAGAGGTGGGTCTCTCAGTGGTGATGGAGCTTCTAAATTTGTGGATGGTACGGCCTTGGTAATAAAATTTTTAATAGTAATAATTCTGTTCAATAGAAATACTTCTGTTCAATATTAATACTTCAGTTCTACCTACCTACCAGATCTCAGAAGGTCTGGTTCTTGTCTGAGGAGATAACCTGTAGTTTTCGATCAAATTGTTTTCAGATTTTTGCCTTAGCTGTTGGTTTGCCTGCTGAGGCTGGGGTTCTGCTGCTGGATTATCTAGAACCCCCACAAAAAAGGACTTAGATCCCAATAACATGGAAATTAATAGAAGTGAAGGGGTTTTCCCCATGTTTGCTGCTGAGCAGTGCTGCTGTGCAGCCTGGAACAAGAGGAGCTCCTGGAGAAGCAGCGTGCCCATTATCTTTGGGACATTGCTGTCTCCGTGCTGAGCAGGTGCCTCTGAACTACTCCACCACCCCTCTCACCCCTCTCTATGGGGAGCTGGAGAGGATGCACATCCTGATTATTCGGGTTAGGACGGGAAAATCAGTTTGTTGCATTAGTGATGGCATGGGATTTCTGCAGCAGTTTGGGAGCACAGGAAGCAAAGAGAGAGACAGCCATTTTATTTTAGGCTTATGCTATACATTGAGATTCATTATACAATTTTTCCCCTAAATTAATACAAAAATAGTAAAAATAGGTTAAAAAAAGCCTAAACGAAAACCCCTGACATCTTGCAAGCCATTTATTTGATGCACAGATTAAGACTTCTTGGAGCTTAAATAATCTAGAATTGTTTATGCTGATCTTTGTTTTGTTTTTCCCCCAAATTAAAAAAAGGTAATGACTTGCAGAATGCCAACGACGTCAGAACAATTTGTGCCTGAGAAGCGGCTGCCCCAGGCAGGCGCACGTGATGCTGAGGTGCCCTCTCTCCAGGCAGGAAGCTCTGCCAGGACAACAGGGCAAGGGGTGGCATGTCAGGGCATGCCACGCTCTCCAACCCACGCACCATGGACAGGAATTTGTGTTCAAATCCCCTCCTGGGATACTTTTGCCGTATCTTTCTCAAAATAACCCCAACCAAACAAGAAGTCCGCCGTCGCACTTTCCTGGCAGTGGATGGGTTTCACAAGGGCTTCCTGGGGACTCGTCCCCACCACGATTTGGAGCTAAAGCTTCTCCCTGCTCTCTGACAGACTGGGGAGGAGGATAAGGTTCCGCCCCCACTGCACTGAGCTGGAGTCATGGGAGAGCCCTGCAGTGATGTGCAGTGCCTGGCCGTGGGTGGAAGATGCTCCCTACCTTTGGGAAGGGGGAGGGGCTCTCTCCCCTCTCTGCCTCCTTCTCATCAGACTTGTGTGTACCCCAAAAAGGCTTACTTTTTTCACAATATTTATAAGAAAATAAATGACAAGTACTTTTAATGATAAATGTAGGGATAAAGCCATGGAGGAAATACTTTGTCCCTACACAGCTAATTGTACAATCTGATTTTTATGGATCAGGGTTTTAACAAGTGCAAAGGCAGGGGAGGAAAAGGCTCTGGGTAATTCTTTCTAACCAAGAGCTTCTAGAAAGTGGTTTCCTAGAGGGCTTGTGCCTTATCACGCAAGCTCTGGTTCAGCAAAACCTGCCAGCAGTGCTGCCACAGCATGAGAATCATGAGGAGCTGTTCCTGCACGGGAGCTGGAGCTCTCTGCAGGCTGCTCACCCTGGGAACCCCTGGGCAGGGCTGTGGGATGGGGACAAGGGAAATGGCTCCACCACAGCCCCTGGTCTGGCATCCCCAGTGCCCACACAGGGGCTGTCCCTGCCCCTCCCACACTCCCATCCTGCTGACAGTTCCCAGCCATCCAGAGGAGCTACTCTAACTGGAGGCCACAGCACACCCAGAGCTGGCTCCTTTTAACTCAGCTTCCCTTCCCTGCATCTCCCTGAACATGCTATCTGCTTCCAAAGTTAACAAATTCAAAAAACCACCACTTTGCTAAGTTTTGAAGTCACCAGGTCTTCTCCCACAACCCATTTGCTTTGCTGGCTCTGTTTTTCAGAGAAGCCAGTCTTCCTTCTGGACTCTCCTGATCTCTGCCCAGTCGTGCCACCACTTTGTTTTGTTTCCCCTTTGAATAAAAATAAAGGTGTTGGCTGAGGTGGGATTTCATGGCTCACAGGAGGACAGTCAGCCTAGAAAGAAGCATTTAAAAGTACACCTTTCAATTTACAGTACATGTTTTACCTGAATTCAGCGCTGGCTCAGAAGGCTTCTGAGAGCAGATGCGAATCCTCTCGTGACTCAGCATAACCTCAGGCCACTTTGGTACTGTATTCCCTCCAGGTTCATGCAGTTGACCATGATAAGTGTATTTGCTTGTCTTTGGAAAAGAAAGACTCTTTTTCTTTGACAGAGAGGTTTTTCTCAACCGTTCCAACCCCAATTTTAATCTAACTAGAACACTTTCACATTTCTGCTCTGGGCAGAAAATTCTGTCTTCATCAATTAATTTTTATGGCATAGTTATTCCAGCTATACCAAATTTTCTTTATTTTTTTCTCCAGTTAGAGTAATTGTAAATTGAAAGTGGACTTGTGCTAATACAACATAAGAAGTTGTATTACAAGAAAACTGGATTGATCTTGGGGGCCATATGCTCATAGGTTGGCTCTTTTTCCCCATGCTTACCCTGTAGTAAAAATATACTGTACACCATACCTTACTGTATGGGAATTTTAGTTTTTGTAGAAGATACATGCGCTCAGTGAGCCATAGTCCTACATAGTCTTGTTAGCCTTAGCTAAAACTTTCACTGTTAGATTTTAGTCAGTGCCTGACAGTGAATAATACTCTGTTCTACTCACTGAATTTATAAAAAATTGGATCATCTATATTGCAAACAAAACCACAGTGATACCTGGGCTAAAAAGCCACTTTTTGACAAAAATCTGCTTAAGCCTAGGTAGTCTTCCAAAATGGGGATTCACCAGTAAGGGTAAAATCTTATGCACAGTTAGCCACTGGGAGTGCTTTGGACTGAGAACAGAGCGCGGCATCTGCACCTATGAATCAATTGGTGCAGGGAGGTCCATTGACTTTGGTGAAGATAATTGCTCCAGAGGAAAAAGTCAAAGGGGAGGAAGGCCAAAGTGGCTTAGCATAGTCTGAAACCTTGAGAACGTGGTTCAGGTTGAGGTATTCAAGCTACCTGTAGGCAAGGAGCATTTGGTGCATCCCTCAGACACATCAGGATTCAGGCAGAAGTCTCACAGAGCTGGGCTGAGTGCACCTTGGACACTTCCATGGTTGTACCTTGCCAACCCTCAAGGTGGGGAATGGAATGGCAACTTGATGTGAAACACAGTGAAAAATGTATGTAAGGTGGTTTTGGCTCTGTTTTGGATTTTCTCTTTTTTGGGGAGGCTCCAGTCTCCTGCCTGTCCTATCCCTGTGTGGAGAGGGGCACGGCTCTTCTTCTCCATCCCAGTCTTGGGTGGCTGGCAGGAGTTACTGGTAACTGGAGAGGGTAACACAGCACTGGGGGAGAACTGCTGGGAGAGCAGAGGTATCTGCCCTTAAAAAGACTTTTAGGAATGGGCTGGACAAAGATCCTTCAGAAATTATTTAAATGTTGTTGAGTCTGCACTGGGGGCAAGGGCATGGACTGCATGACTTCTCACCCTGCCTTGTGTGGACACCCAAGCCTTTTCTGCAGCACTTTGTCACAGGAGTGCCTCCTGTGACACCCTTTTTCTGACAGGTTTGGAGATAGAGAAGTAATTTTATCCCTGGTTTTATCAACTTTCTTGAAGATCTCTGAAGGCCTCACATGGTGAGATTTAATAAGAGATCTGTGAAACTGCAAGCTTGTCTTTGGACATCTCTTTAGAGATGCTCCTGTCTCTGCAATGCAATTAGATGTGAGGAGGTTTATGGTAAATATCTTGGTGTCTGGTGTTTGCAAGTGGTAGCATGAGGAATAGCAGAGGTGTAAAATCAGTGTTCGCCATGTCTTCCTCTCTGCAGCGTACAAACAACCTCTTTGACACATGTCCCATTTCCAAGTGTCCCACAAGTCAGTAGATTACTGCAGAGGAATTGCAATTCCTCTCTAACTCTCAGCTAATTTGCTAATGCCCTCACAAGTTTAAAAGCCACTGCAGCTGCCTGTTGAACAGCCCGGGGACAGGGTGGCTGTTATTTAAACAACATATTGACGATCACAGAAAATCTACAGTGAAGTATATTTAAGGAATAATTTTTGGCTGGAAAACATAGCCCCAAGCCTGAGTCTAAAGAAATCAGGGGAAACAGATCTTTTTCCTAGCCTTACATTCATTTGGCTGTCTTCAAGGTGTCTGCCTGTGTTCCGCCAAGGCTGTAGTTGTTGTTACAGCTTCCCAGCTGCTACCAAAGCAACTGTTGTTTACTTAAGCAAAGAGCCTGTGCATTCCTGGACACAGCTTCCTTTCTTCTGGTCAGGGAAGGGACTCATCCAGGGGAAAGTAAATGTTGCCAGCTGCACTGCTGACTTGTTTTGCTAGTGAGAATGTAACATTTTGCTTCAGGGCAAAATATCTGGTTATCTTATTTTCTGCTAGGAAGGATGCTTTAGAAGCATCTCTTTGCTTGAAAATTAATATTCAGTAGGTGGCATTTGCAGGTTTTGCACAGGGCATTTGAGGGTCACTGGGATTTGGATGCTAAAGAGATGTTTCATGGAATGAAGCACACCCTGGGTCTGTGACCGCAGATGTCCTTGTGACCGTACAGGTAGCACAGGCAGCCTCTCAAGCCACAGTGCTCCCAGTGCTCCAAGCCCCATGGCTCTTGCAATGTCCCTTCCCCTCCAGATACTGTCACTGAAGCAAACTTTGTGCCAAGTGCTGAAACCTTTTCAAGTACTCTTAGTTTCCAGAGGAGCTGCAAAAGGAAGGCCGGTTGGAATACATTCATCTTGCACCACAAAGCAACAGTCCATATGAAACCACCCGACAAACCAGCCAGCTTCCTGCTACTGGGCTTTCACAGGCAATGTATGGTCAGAATACTCTCAGCAAAACCTACAGAATTGGCTTACATATCCCCACTAGGGTTCAACCACATGATAAAACCACATGAGCCTGTCGCTCTTACGGGTGGAGGGGGTGGAGGAGGGAAGAGATGCTGCTTTATCTGTATTACTCCACATCACAGATGCTGACAGAATTATTGATTTAGAACTCACGGCTCCAAAAAGACTCAGTAATGCAATCTTTTAAAGTTGTTTTTCTTCTTTTTTCCCCCTCTCAGATGTGGTGTTTTCAATAGGCCCCTTAGATATGGGCTCTTTGGGAACGTTGTTAAACTTGATGCTGCTAAACCGCAGCCCCAACCTTCGGTTTGTTCCACACAACTCTCATTGTCTACTGTGTCCTGGAAGAGCCCATAGCTGCAAGGTCTATTGCTTACAGGTACTCTAGGAAGACTGCGGGATTAAGTTATACATTATGTAAAACTACCCACTAATCCTCTTAGTGTGCATTACCAGTGAATGGCCTGAAATAGGCTCTCACTAAAAGAGCCCTAACATTCACTTTCTTGATGACATTTTAGTATCTGAGGTTTGTATCATGGATTTTGGTGCTGAAATATTCAGTACACCATCTTCTGTCTGCTGCTAGATCCACTCACATGTCTTATTAGAGTGCTAATAAAATTACAGTTGGTAAAGCAGATTACATGTTTAACTAGTAGCGAGACATGTATAAAATAGAATTATATATGTTCTAGAGTGACAGAGTCACATGGATTTTTTTGTTCCTTTTTTTTGTTCTTTTTTGTTTTTATAAGAAAAAGAAACAGCTATAAAACCATGATTAAAAATGTTACAAGGGATGATTTCCATTTTAAAACAATGATACTTTTAGAAAAAAAAAAAGTGATTCATAACATAAAAGTGTTTGGAAAGCACTTGGTTGCTGTGTACTGCCTTCTTTCCCAGTACAGTTTGCTATCTTTTATATAGTCTTGCATAAATGTTTAGATTAGGGGAGAAAAGAAAAATTAAATGTGATGGCAAAGACTTATAAGAGCTGACTCACTGACTTGAGTTATTGCTGTGCAGAAAGTTTGTAAAGCCTTTACATCCAGCGAACATTTAGTGCTACTTCAGCCTTGACAGTTGACCTTTCAACATGATTTGGTTTAGCCACAATAATTGCAGCATCTGCAGTACAGGCGATGCAGACGACTGCTTAAGAACCCAACTTCTTCCATTAGATCTTACTTCATGCATCTACAATTTAACCTCTCTTTGCATGGGTGTGCAAATTCTCTCATATAATCTGTTACAAAAACCGAGCAAGGTACAATACCCCAGCTCTTTTTATTTTTAAATTTATTTTTAATTTCTCCCATAATTTTGAATATTCCTGGATCTAGCTTAGAGGAGGGAGGGGAAAACCTCCAATCTTCTTCCTCTCCCCACACATTTAGTCAGTACTGGTTTCTTTTTTTTTTTCCTCAGTAAGACCTAGTGTAAAAAAGCAACCAACAAATCAAGTTAGACTGTTGTAATTTGGTCAACCACTCGGGTGCTATCCATATCCACCATTTCAACACACTCTATTTCCTCACGGTTTTCAGGATTCTTCTTCTCTTTCCTCTTCTTCTTGGAGGGTGGCAGGAAAGTCAGTATCACAGGTAAAATGGCAAAGCAGTGAAAGAAGGTGACTAATGCTATTAAAAACAAGCACCTGAACAGTGTACGGGTCAGATTTGAAGGCACAGCTGCAAGAGGAATCAGACCAACAATATAGCAGAGGTAGCTCTGCAAAATAGCTACCCCATGCACTTCCAGGGCATTTTTTACCCATTTAGTTCTTGTGAACTCTTTGCCCAGGACAAAGGTTGATAACAGTGGAGCACAGTTGTCAATTGTATAATTAATTCCGTAAATTAAGCACAACACAGAAATACAATCTAGTTCCACTTTCCACAAGGTCATAAAACCTATAACTCCAAATTCAACCGAGGCAACAGTTAGAGTGAGCCAGACATTGATCAGAGAGTCTGCCACCAGGAATGCAGAGAAGAAGAGCAGAAATAAAGCACTAATGCAGGAGTTTTGTAAGGGGGCTCCCACTGAAGAGGCATAACGATCCATGTACACAAATGATGGATTGAAAACGATGAATTTCACCTTGGAGGTGAGAGAGAGCTTCCTCAGGGTCTCCAGGAGGTCATAAAGTTCTTCCCTCTTGGTTTCCATTGTCTTGGCCACCAAGAACATCCTGGAGGCCACAACATCAACTTCATTGTTGTATTTCTTGGAAAAGATGATATCCTCTGAAAAATGGGCAAACTGAGGGGTCTTCAGGAAGGAGTTCCTCAACATATCAGTGAAATTCTTCTTGGGCAATCCAGTAGATATGTTGAGCTTCCTAAGGTAATTTAAGTAGCTCTCGAACCAAGATATCCTCACAAAGCCCTTGGTATACTCCAACACGTCCTCCTGGACACTGGTGTTCCAGTACTCGATCGACTCGTAGATGTAGAACCCAATGACCGGGCTGTAGTTACTGAAATACTTCTGCTGGGCAGTTGTGTACTCGATGGTCCGAGTTGCAGTCGCTACGATGTTGCTCAGGTCTGACCCCTCACTGACCTGCAGGTAGCCCATTAAGGCAAAGGAAATATAAACAAGGTAAAAGAGAACTACAAAAGGCTTGACATAAGTGTTTGTTATCCAGTCACAATAATAGCGTTTCAGGAACCACACCAAAAGATGACTCTCGTAAGTGTTCGTTTCCTCTGAATCATCCGTGTCCTCACTGAATTTGGCTGTCAGAAGAAACCTATACCATGCAGGCTTCTCTTGCAATACCTCTGGCTTTGGTACCTTTCTGCAGAAGATACTATGCTGGTAGTTGTTTTCTATGTAGCCAGTAAACACCAGGCTGGAACCATAAAAGGAGAGTACATAGAGGTAGTTGAAGAAAATTGCAATACAGGAATTGCAGCAGAAAATCCTGGCTGCTTCAATGTTAGTGAAAGGACTGGCACCTATTCCAAAAGTGACCAGGTACATGGCAGTGGTGAGAGAAAACGAGAGCATGGAGTCTGCAAATACAGCTGCAGTCCTTTCTTTAACGTGTTGGTCTTCTCTAGTTTTTCTCCAGGAGGACAACATTTCAAAAGTCCCATACAACCCATGACCTACAACAGAGAACAAAGCGAGTGTTTAAAGCGTTCAAATCCCGAATTACATGGAAAAATGTAACGTGGACATGCTAAAAGGCTCAAAGGACACACAGCTGGATGCTACCAGTGCTTGCAGGAAATGTTCTGCAGAAGAGAGAAATGATTACAGAGGTGCAAACCACAGGTTTGCTACCTGCCTAGCAAACTTTACTGCCAGAGCTTGAGGAGAGTTCTGCATTGCTGGCACTGGATTCATGGGTTAAAGAAAAAGGAATTTTTTTCTCTGCTTGGCTGTTTAGTTTCATTATCTCCGAGTGCCTGTGATGGAAGATGCTTTCAAATTAGTTTTTCCTGGTGAGGGTATCTGACCTGTGGTGAAAACAAAGAAATACGACCTTGAAGTGCCTATGCTGGAAGCATAGCATTAGTCAGCTGCTTTGTAGAAAATCTGTAAAAAACAGAAATTCCATATAAGCTGAAAATTATCAATTAAATCAGTTACTGATTTCTCCACCTCCTGCACAGATTTTCCATCAGGAGAACGAAATCCTAGAAATGAAACAAACAAATAAAAGCACAAATAAATTTTAGGGAAGGAGAGTGGTAAAACTGATACAGAGCTGCATAAGGCATTGGTCTTCTTTATATATCTAAGAGCTTATAAAACCAAATACAGCCCTATATTTCTTGGCAATGCCTACATTTTGTAATGTATTTAATTGACTCTTAAAATGGATATACCATTCACGAAAGGAGAAGAAAACCTGTTGACCTAAAATCTTGTGTTAACCCCCAAGTACAGGTACGTCAGGAAAAGTACATGCTTTTATTTTAATCCCTGGTTGGTCATCTTCTTCTTCCAGTTTCTATATTGTGAAGATGCATTTGGAGGTCACAGACCTCTGCTCTCTTGTAGGGAACCTAAGCTGGGAATGCAGCCATTGACCGTCTACCATGTGAGAGGGGCTGAAGTAAACATAGGTTGATGATTTACATAGAGATGAACAGAATACAGTCTTTGTATCACACCTAAAATCTGAGATGGTGATATTTTCTCATAATAGTTCATATAATGCTCATCTTTCCTTAACAGATCCTTTCCATCTAATCCCAGCCTCTTTGCTGCCTTTTAATTCCTCCTCCTTATTATTTTGCTGATTTTGTTGTCACTTTTCTACTTCTCTGGTCTGCTCTTGGATTATCTCCAGAAATTCCCAAAAGCCAGTGCACCGTGTTTTGCTCTTACCCATCTTCCCTGATAGTATTAGATAAAATGATCAGTGCTAAATCAGTTGCTGATAACACTGAAGTGCAATCACTAGACTTTTGAAGCTGATGCTCAGTCAAGAAGGTCCAGGTAATTCACAGATCTCTTTTGGAATTTCAGGCTGTCTGCAGAGTACCAAAATTGCTGTATCAGCTCTGTTCTCTCCACCTGTAGACAATTATCACTTTTGCTACAAGGGCTATAAATACCAGTCAAGAAACCCCAAGCAAATGAGGTGTTTTGAAGAACTGGAACACCAGAAGATATCGTAGGGATGTTTGAACTAGATGATCTTGAAGCTCCCTTCCAGCCCAAACCATTCTATGTTTCTGTGAGTCTATAATTATGTTTATTCTTAAATGCCTCATACAAGCTAAGTATTTAATTAACTTGACAAAAAAAACCCTTCTGTGGTCAGCACCTTTTACTGTAGGGGCAGTTGTAGCCGATTCACTCCACCCTTCCTGAAATCTGTATTTTGACAGATGGCAGAGCTGGTCACTCTGTTATGCTGAAAAGAACAGGTATGGAGTATTTTATAAAGAAGTCACAATACAGAGCTCACAAGATGAGACAATAGGACAGCTGGTGTATCTCCTTATCAGTGGTATTTAGTATAATGAAGTCCACGCTCTCATGTGTACCAGATGTTTTACCTATTTTGTTATTTAGAGTCGTGGCATGGACCTCAAATGTCCAATCTGTAGCAGTATTACAGACCTGGCTTTGGCATTCATCTCAATTTTCCCCAACAATGTTTTACAGCTGCTTTCAGAGGCCAGGTCAAGACTGTCAATTTGATAACTAGCACGGTGCCCCCTCTTAAAGCTAATGGGGAATACTGGAATTCCCCAGACATAAAATCAAGGAAAAAGCACAATCAGTGACTGGCACCCCGTTGCTAATTATGCTTCAAATAGTTATGTTCTAGGCTCAGTAGGGAAAGCTATTAAGCTTGCTTTCAGTGTGTTCTTTGTAAAGACAGACTGACCTTTATTTAAATGTAACTGATCACTTGCCAAAGCAGGGAGTGAGAGGTTTAATCCATTTATGGCTCCCATGAGTCGTGCAGACAGGCTCGTCTGCGAATTTCACATGGCATCATACGCATTAGCATTGAGTGAGCAAAACAGAATAAAATGAGGTCATTGAATATTACAAATTACTTCCACCATGAGCTTTAGCTATAGCATGTTTTTGTAAAAAAAAAAAAAAATTCCGTGCTAATAGGCTCTTGCCTAAAAATACTCAAACAGCCATATTAATTTGGAAAGCCTTTGACTCTGCAATGAGAGAAGGAAATTAGAGCTAGTTAAATAGGATGCTGAACATGATGTTCTAACAGGTATAAGATTTTGGATAATGCCTGATAGCATGACTTCTGATACCACATTCTTTCTTTAAGCAGGAAAGAGAAAACCACAATTTGCTCTTACATAATCTTCAAGACTACCCTAAAATGCAATCTGATTTAGAGAGCTGCTCAAGTAAATGCATGAAGAGGCGTCACCACATGTGCTCCACAGAGCCAAGAGAAAAATATTTGGATACTCTCCTATTTTAGGATAGGTTCCTTTTGTTGTTTGCTACACAATCTGTGTACTAGGAACTGGTATCTTCCTTCAATTGTACAGTTTGTGATTTCTCTGTCCATTTATATGTTAGCTACAGAATTATCAATTACCTTTTAAGAGGACATGCCTAAATGACAAAGTTGCACAGTGGCACTCCTGACCTGATCCAGTTTCCTCTGAGAAAAAAATTAGGCCCAAACTCAAGCACAAATTAGGCTTGGCAGTCAAAAGATTAGCTGTGTTTAGCTAGGATGGGATTTACCTAACCTAATTTACCTCTCTAAATACTGACTGTAAACACAACTTGGGTAACAATCTCCAATGCTGTAACTTGCTGATGTTCATGTAAGTCTAGCCCACTAAGATTAGGGCAGATATCTCCATGGAAGCATTTTGAGAGAATTTCTTTCACTTCTCTGCCATTTCAGGGTTTTAATTTTTTTTGCATCCTTAATCAATTTGCACCAATTACCTCTATTTCTCTTGCTGTTGCTATATCTACTCTATGTAATATTAATGAGACGAAGGCAATTTTTTCCTTGTAAATAAATTCTGTAATTGCTTCAACTGATTTTCCCTTTTTAATAGAGATTTAGCCACAAATCTGTAATCATTTAGAGCAACTTGTTCATTATTCACGGTCATTCAGTAAATAATAAATATGAATTCAAACAGCTAATGGGCTACTGGAGATCTTTTCCTGCTGACATTTGCTGTTATGATTCACCGGTCGTGCCCTACAGTCAGGCTGTACAATCATGAGCTAACGAGAAGTACACTGAAAGGTGGCATTTTTTAAAGAAAAATAGGTTCAGGGTCAAAAGAAAATGTTAAAGGAATAGGAGAAAGGTATTGGACAAAATGGGGATAACACTTTTTTTCTTACTCTCTTTTTCTGCTACTCTGCATTTAGGAGATACTCCTACTATGTGTCAGAGGACTGAGAACAGACGTTCTGACTTCTGTGGCCAAAGAAAATGAAGAAGATAATTACTGTTAATGCTGAGGAGCTCACAGGTTTTTCAGCCTGAGGTGGGCTACATTTAATTTTAGAACCTGATAATAATAATACTACCAATAAACCAAATAAATTACGCCTAGCTTAAATACAGCACTTTTATGAGTAGCCTGAAAATGCTATAAAATATTTCGTTTGCCTCCTTCAGAAGCTGGTCTTGCAATTACAGATGCTCTGCAAAATCAGTCCAGAGCATACATGAGAAAAAAAGCACTTGTAGGAAGTTGTGAAAACTAAAGCAAAATTTTCTGTTCCTTAAAATTATCGAATCATTTACCTCATTTTTAGGTACTACTTATGTGCAGGCACTGAAACTGTTCTTTTTAGTACCATTTCCAAACTTCAAAAAAGAAATGCATTCTTTCCCCTGTCAAGTGGTTGTTCAAGCAAGGGGCCTTTATGAATTGGCACTGGCAGCCCAGGCTTAGTGTTGGCTCTGTTCATGACTGGCAAACAGTGAGGCCGAAGCAGAGAGAGGTGAAGGGATTTAAGCAGCCCCAGAGCCTGGGAGAGGGAAGGGAAGTGGCCTTCAGGTCACTGGAGTCAGAAACCAGTTCTCTTATTTGCTTGGCTTAATTGCCTACCTGAAACAAGGGCTGCTGCCTGTTTTTGTAAAAAGACTGAGGGCTATGTTCAATTTTGCACTAAAATCATGTGACGTTTTGATCTTATCATGATAAGATGAGGCTTGGATATCCAAATAGACTTAATCTGCCAGAGAAATTAAGGGGAACGACTGAGGTTTCTGGTTCTTCTTTTTGCAGTCTTACCCATCTATGACAGTAGAGAATAATAGTACACTGTGGGTGTCATCTGTTTTGTCATTATTTTGAAGGTTGTATGTTACTGTATGTGTTTGATACTTGAGTAAAATCTCTCTGAATAAAACAACATTTACTAGTGAAGTTCCAGCCTTCCATGTGGAAGGTTGCATTTCAGGGGTAATGGATTTTATTAACCCCATTTTAATGCAGAGGCACACAAAACACTAATAACAACAGATCTGCCCCTCAGTGAGGCTGAGTGTTGCACCAGGATGCACGGTGCCCATTAACTCCAACAATTAACACCAGTAAAGCATCAAACTGTCTTCCAGAGGGGGCAGACTTCACTAGTGGCAAAGCTGGGCTATGGGGAGTTTTTCCCTTCTCAGGCATTACTTCCCTTCTCCTACTGAAGTTTTCTGCTCCCACATGGCTACTAATTCACCTGTTTTAGTCTACATTGGACTAAAGGAATGATGGGGATTAGGAAGCAGCCTTTTTTTTTTTAAAAGGTTACTTTTTAAACAAAATCTTTTCCTGACACTGATGGCATAAAAGACTGACTGAAATGGGTAATGACTCATGGTAGGATATATGGGAGCCTTGTAAACTGGGTGGGTGAAAATTTGAAGTGGAAGCATGCTCTGATGGAATTTCTGAGGTTAAGTATGGATTTTGATTTAAGGTTTTTGCTTGCACTGTAATGGCTGCATCCTTGTAACACTATCAGTTCAGCTGGACCAATGTTGTCCCACTCAGGTTGATTTAAAACTGAAATCACCCCACTGAATTGGACCACTTGTCTGCAAGAAGAATTTAGTGTGCTGTGAAAAAGGGTGTGAATGTACAGAGGGCAAACTATGTTGCAACAGCTTTCTTTGTGGATATCTGTGAAGCACAGCTTGATTCACATTCAAAGTGGAGTGAAATATCATCCACAGAGACAAACACCAGATGAATTAACATGAAATAGCTAGGATGCTGTAAATTCATATCCCAGCTTGCTGCAAATGCAGGCAAGGTCTCAAGAACTGCTCTTGTGCAAAAATAGTACAGAGAAGATCAGAATCATATCACAGGAATTGCCCTTTCCAAAACGGTACCTGCAATAACATATGATATAATGAAGGTGCAATGAATTTTCCTAACTGACAGTATTAAAAATAACAATGTACACTGCTCAACTCTAGGACTGCTTTCCACAGTAATGTCAACAAAGAGGCTGAGATAATTTCCCCCTGCTGACTTATTTTTTTCCAGCTAGATCAGTGATCTCATCAGCTCCCATCTCCTGACAAGCCAAGTGAAACCGCTAATCCAGACTCCTTTTGTCACAGGAGTTGCAATCAACCAGTTGTTGACTAAATACCCGGCCTGCCTCATGTGGCCTCTCCCAGCAGGCACGATTTCAGCTCAGAACATATAGCAGGCTTAAACTGCTACTGAATATGACAGGCAGAGCAAGAATATTTGCATCCAGCTGAAGCAAACATCTGGCTCCATACCCTGTTCTCACTAAAATAATAAAATACTACGGCTAAATGAGATCCTTCAGCATGCAGATAGAATCAGCACCAAGCCTAATTTATACAACGCTTTTCACTGAGTGGGTAACAATTTACTGGCAAGGGTTGAGCTGACCAGCTACACCCATCATTAGCATGCTGTTGTAACAAACTGTGGGTTAACCTAAGCAATGTCCAACTCTGTGGTCCATGAACGGTGCTGCAATACTCCAATTTTGCTGTGTGGATGTCAGACCTGAAGGAGGGTGTGTAATGCTGAACATCCCACAGTGCAGACTTGTCTGTCCCAAACATTTGTGCTGAGCTGAGAAAACGCACTGTGAATCCTACTTGCTTTTCCTACACTTGCTTGTTTGTGGGAGCCCAGTTCACAGTGTAGAGTAAAATCCTAGAGGATACCAACATCCTGAAAGGTACTCATCTAAACAGTTGTGTTTCCAGGCAGCAGTGTTCATCTCAGGGGAATTGTGACCAGGGGACTGCAGGCTGTGGACAGTCGAATAGTCTTTAATGCTTCGTCTTTGGCGAAGTGATTGAAGTCCCAGCCACACAAGCCCAGCCTGACCTCATTTCATACCTCCAAGCACAGGTTCAAAGGCCAAGTAAGCCTGAATGCTATGTGCAGGCATGGTACATGGATTTGGGACACATGAGGAGCAACATGGGATGGCATCTACCGGTATAAACATAGGCTGTTCATACTGCAGTGCTTTACCTCCTGTCACACAGACTCTACATGTACTGTAACTGCATTACCTCAAAAACGTGATGACAGTACTGTTGGATAGATTCAGTATTTGCAATTATTGTTTTAAAGGCTACTAAATCTTACTCATCTATCACCTAAGATGTACTATGGCTGCAGGTGCTAACATCTGACTTGGGATCTTCCCAAGAGAGAAACATACTGACATTAGGTAGGTGAGCCTGTTAGGCATCTAGGCATGAAACTATTTATCAGTCTCTGGTTTTGCTTTACATTTGATTATTAGCCATTCACCCTCAAGTGTCAGGCTGATCTCTCCACCCCTGTTTACAACAGCAATGGCCATCCCAGTCAGAAAGCCCCAGGCATGCCCAACTATTCCTCAACTTACTACCAGCATCAAAACCACAGTATCTTGGTGCATTCACACCAGATAAAAATCTGCCTCAGTCCCTGGAGGAAGAGTTGTGTTTTGTGCTGTATCTACTTGGCAACAAAATGAGAGAAACCAAAATGTTTAATAATATGCTCTCAGAATCTGCTGTGTTTCACAGCTGTGGGCGGCTGTGCCCACAGAAACACACCCTGAAGAGAAAGTGTCCCTGTGCAGCACACACTGGCTTGGTCGGTGCACGCAGAGAAGACGTCTTCAAGTGGTGCTCAGTGCTTCACGCTGGGAGACCACAATGGTATTTTCAGTCATAGATCCTGCTGAAAGACTCTCCGGGCCATTAAGCCTGCCACCAAATTGCTTAATGCGCAGTCAGGAAAATGGGGTGTGTCTGGAAATCCAGCACAAGGTTGATGCCTCATTTAGGTCTTGTGCAGCACTCCCAAGCACAAAAGGCGAGTAGGTTCCTCATAAGACTTGTACAGATCTGCTGCACCACAGTAATTTAGATCCCAGTCTTCTGGCAATGAATGTCTGCCATAATATCCTACATTTTCAAACGGAGCTTTTGGAAATGGAGCACCCAATCAACTCTCTGCTCTCCTGTGAAACAGTCTGCTTTGGTCAGGTGTAGCCCTTTCTGACCTATGCTAAAAAGCACACATTTGCACAAAGCAGGCATGGACAAAAAGAAATCATCCCCTCGGTCTCACCCTAAATTGTGGGGACACGGTCAGCAATGCCTGGGGTACGTGGTGCACCCCAACTATAAACTCCCCAGTAATATTTTTATCATGGCAAACAAACAGCAGTGAGCCAATGATTTAGAAAATGGTGCAAGTCACAAGCTAATTTTAAAACCATGATCTACGTATTACTACTGAAATGAAAATCATTCTACACATAGATCTCTAGCTTTGAAGAAATTCATACACATACACAAGACAGACATAAACATTCTGTAATTTTTCTACCTATATAAGGGGAAAGGGAACAAAGAGAATGAGAAGTATTTTAATTAAGTAGAATGAAACAATGCCTTGGTATTCATAGTCCTAGACTTCACCACAATCCCTAATCAGCAGTGGTGGTAACACGGTTCACCACTTTTTGTTTTTGGAATATGTGCATTTTAAAGCTATTCACTAAGAAAAAAATCTTACTATTTAATATTGCATTTTCAAATTATTTTTTTAAAGCATACCAAATTCTGTTTAAATTAACAGCCTCCAATTATAATGATTATACACTCAATTCAGCACTTACGTGGTTAATCCTGAATAGTCCCATTGATTTCAATACAATAAAATTATTGACTTAGGTTTTGGGAGAATGATGGATGTTTTTATTGTATCATCCTTTTTTACTTCTGAAACAATGTAATATTTGAGGTTTTGTTACAGTGATAGCAAGAATGTCAGACTAATAAATTTTAAAAACAGAGATACATTTGAGAGAAAACTTGAGTGGCTCTTGTATTTTGATAAGCAAACTAAGTTATAGTTCAAAATCTACTTTTATACACAAAGAGAACATTTAATTCCACTTAAAAATCAGCAAAGGCTTGTTTTGGCATTTAAATAGCATGCTGTCAGCTCTGTTTAAATGTGTCACTTGCTTTTCTCTGTTTTCACAAAAGACCTGGCAAAAGTTAAAAGTCATATTTCTTTCAGTGCAACAGAAGGAGCTGTGTGTTAGCAAAATTTGGTTTTAGCTGCTGGAATATTTATGTCTGCATGGCTTGCTCATCTACTGACGCCCCAGACCTTGAGCAGATCTGAACTGAAAGCATTGGAGCCAAACCTGCGCCGTACGTGCAAGTCTGTGCTTCTGGAGCAAACACCAGGGGAGCACCTGGCTCTCTCTGGTGTCCAAAGGGCCTGCCTGCCCCAAAGTCCTTCCAGGAATGCCTCTTCATCCTCTTTAGCTCAGAAACATCAGAAAATCCCCCAGGAAGCAGAGTGCCCTGTGTAAGGTGTTACTTGAAGAGACAGGGAGAAAGCCATGTGGGAGATGCCTGGGGGTCTGCTCACCACTGCTGCTGCCATGGGGTGCAGACCCCAAGGTGTGTGGGGAGCCAGGACTACCCTGTGCACCACGAGAGCTGTAGAGGATGGGAGAGTGCCATGCCAGGACAGTAAAGGAACGACAGATGTAGCTGGCAAGATGAATTTCCCCATGGTGCATGTACCTCAAGCCTCACTAGCCGAGGAGGCGGTCAGATGTGGAGTTAGTGTGTTAGGAAACCCAGGCTCATCTAACATATGACATGCTATACTTATATCAGCAGACAAAACTGAAACCTGATTTTCATCATTAAGTGATTTTTGGACAAATTTTATGCATGCTATGTAAAAGAAGCTCTTAAAAGTGAGAGCCTCCTGCAATCACCTGTGCAAGGTTAATGCTTACCATGTTACAGAACAGCCACGTGACACACAGCAGACCTCCTGGAGATGGAGTAAGACATAGTGGGTACATTTGGGGCAAACATGTTTTAAATCTGCTTTAAATTCTAAGGCCACAAGCTAAAATATCATTTGCTTCTAGGAGTGTTGTCCCAGTGCAATATGGGCTAGTGGAATATGGACTTGTTTACCACACCTCGAGTTTCCCCTTTGCTGGCGAGAAAGCTACAACCACAACATCTCAGGCATACACTTAAATTCTCCTGTTTAAGTGATGTTTGTCACGACTCTTACTCATAATATATAGATCAACCATATGTGAAACACAGTGTTCAGAAAGTTGCAAAATTTCAGTTAAAGCACATCCAAACTATTTTTACTGATAAAAAAAAAAAAGAAAAAAAAAGTAATTACAAGTGTGCAACTCAACTTGGGCTTTTCACAAACCATCCAGACTTATTCCAGTTTAATTTAATCCACCTCTGGATAAAATCATTCTCCGCCAGAGGTTTCATGACCTGAAAATGACTGGTCCCCTCTCTGCACAAGCCTCTAGGCTATTCCCTATTTGGGGGCTGTCATTTATTTGAAGCTCACAATGTGCATCATCTCTCTCACACAGCTAAAATGAAGTCACATTGGTTCCTGCTGACATTCCCCAGGTCTTCATTGACCCCCCCAGGTCTTCATTGACCACCCAGGCCCAGTACGCAAAGTGTACCACAAACATATACATAAATATATATATATATTTATATATACTTCCTACATGTATGTATAGAGATAAAGAAAAGATTGCTTTCTTAAACCTCTCTGAACTTCCAGTATATTCTCATCTATGTGAAAGTTTCTCTTGAGGGACTTCACTACTTGAAGAAAATCAGGATGTCAGGGCCAAACTCTTGGTCGCTGTGACTGTTCGGGACATCTCTGACAAAGCTCTCCACTGAGCCCTTGCATGCACCGACTTCCCGCAGTCAAAAGAATGCAGACAGTAAAAGTGTAACAGCTTTCTGTCACTCTTTGCATAAATGAATGCTCATTGAACACGCTGCATCACCTGTAACATACTCTTCACAAGTGTTTATTGGAGCACTACCAATCAAGAGGAAATGGCTGATCTTATTCAACGACTATACAGCACTTGCTTTCAATATTAAGATGTTCTCTGGACTGACTTCCCATGGATAGAGCTCCTCTTTTCCAAAGAAACATTGTAAATTATCTGAGTCATCAGCAGTCGTCTGAAGCCAAGAAGCAGGTACATGTGCATGGATTTCACTGGGCTTTGTGGCGGTGAGAGGGGAACTTGGACACCACGTTGGCTGTGTGTCATGTGTGCCAGCTGCAAGCTCTACTTGCTGCTTTTGCACTGCTCAGGAAAGGGCTGGTGTCTAAAACAGTCTGCCACCATTTGTCCACTATTTGCCACCCTCTTCAAGTCTGTTTCCTTCCCATACAATAGTGGCTCCAGTGTCTGGGTTCCTTAAGGGGCTTGGGACATCATCCTTCGGGAGGAGAGCTGGAGTGAGGAAGACCAGCAGGTGAAGGAGGTGATTAATCAGCTCCACTTTGGGTAGAAAACGCTGACTTTGGTGAGAGGATTAATTGGTACATTGAGTGAGAAAGGATGGCCTGGCAACCTACTTCTGCTCTTACCCCTCTTCCCCATGACGAATAGAAATGCCAGGTGATGCTTGAAGGACTGCAGAAGATGCATGGCTGCTTAAGGATGTCAGAAGAGACTGAGGGACTGAGGACAGAAAAGGGAGAAAAAAAAGGCATGATGAGGAAAGTGATATGCCCGGGATTCTGTCTGCTCATGGTAGATAAAATCAGATAATTTTATTCATTTCTTAGAAGAGGGATGAAAGGAACAAACCACAAAATGCAACTGAGCTGTGCAGGGTTGAACTGGGAAAGCTGAGCAGATGGAGTGACAAAAACCCAAGTGTACTTCCAGGGCACTCTTGGAGTGCTTTGGCAGTGTGAAAAAAGGAAAGGATGAATGGTGGAAATCACTGGGAAATCTGAAGCAGCTGAGATACAACTGCAAGGTATAGTGGGGGCCTATGTGAGAGCCAAGGAAGTTATGGAAGAATATAGGGAAAATGGTAGAAGCAATGGGCCCAGCTGTGGCTGAGGAGAGGGGAGGATGAGAGAGGAGAAATTTAAAGAAAACCCAATGAAAATGGCAGAGGGAACATGTTGACAAGAATGGGGAAAACAACAGAAAAGATGAAGGAGGCTTAGTGAGACAAAAAGATGCCGAGAGTTGTGCAGGTACTAGGAAGGAGATGCCATGGCCTGGAGCAGGAAGATGGGTGAGACCTGCTGGAGGAGGCAGCCAGATATTGCAAAAGAAATGGATGAGATGGGAGAAAGGGATGTGGGGGCAGCCAGCTGAGGCAGCCAGCTGAGGGAGGACATGCTTCTTCCCAGCATGAAAAGACAGCAGAGGGACACTTGGACAGGTAGAGTGAGAAAGTGTAGCTGGGGAATAAAAAACCAGACTCAGTAAGCTTTACATTTTTATTAACTGACAGCAGGAAAATTGGTGGAAAAACACTGTACAAAGTCAAACATTTGGGGGTGTGTTACCTCTGTGTGTGGACTGAAAGGCACTGGGGAGACCTGTGGAGGGGCTGGTTCTCTCTCTTTGAAACTCTATATGTAACCAGTGTTGACTCTTCAGCTTTCTTGAATATAGCAAACACTTGGATGCTTGATAGGGAGGATAATGAATGCTTTTTGGGTGTATAAATTCGGCATATGTTGCAACTCCCTACCAGCATGTTCTTTCAGAGAACTAAGCAGCAGCCAGGCCAGGTGCCTTACTGGCACTGAGACTCAGCTTCAGTGGGCCTCATGCTCTGGTGTGTGCTGGCCTGAGCACCCTCAGGTTTTTTGTGCTGTCAGCTGCCCTGCTTGGTTTAGCTGCCTGTTGCCTTCATAGTCTCTAACCTTCAGCAATTCTCTCACTTGCCCTCCTGTACTTTTCACTCCTATTATCAAACACATTGACCTCCCCTCTTCTTCTGTTGCCTAACTTTTTCCTTCCAACCTTCTTTCCCAACTGTCTGTGACATCAGATCCTATCTTTGGTGCTCTAATTTTTTTGCATCCATAAAACTCCTGAACAGGTATCTCAGCTCAGTCCTCCATCAGCACAGCTCTCCTCCAGGCAAGCCATGTGAAAGGTGTGTGTCCAACAAATTTGTGTTTCCAAGAAGCAACTGGAACTTCTCTGCCTCTGTGAGGTACCACTATGAGTCCTGGCTCCTCCAGGCACCTTCCAAAGTGTTCTGCACCTCACCTGCTCCTGTGCTTCGTCCTGCCAGATGCAGCCCTGTAAGAGTGCTCTTCTCCCCCTGACTTCCCTCCACTTGGGATTGAACCTCAGGAGGACTCTGCCTGGGTCCTGCCTGACATTTCCACCTGCTCCTTCCCAGTCATCCCTCCCTGGACATCTCTGTTGACTGCTTTTCCTTTCTCTCTTCCCAGAAGGGGCATGCTGCATGGCGGGATGTGAGCAGAGAGAGGTGGTAAGAAGGGGTTTTTCATCTGTCCCTGTTTTTGCCGAGTTTCACACACTGCTGGCTATCATTTCCTTTTACAGTGTGCTACAAGCTCAAGCCTCTCTCATAACTCCTACCTGGTTTTCCCCTGCCAGCACTGGAGGCTAAATATAAGCTCTCAGAGCTGGCCCTGCGTCCCTGCCCATATCTGGCAGCGCCTGGCATTCCACCGTGGTTTCACACAGCCGATGCTTTTCACGAACTTGGCAGCTGAAGAGAGCCACTTCTCCCCGAGTAAGCTGTATTCATTTCTGAAGGAACAGCAAACACATTGCTAGTTTGCAGTGCAAAGGGCTATGCTGCAATTTTCTTTTGAGTGCCTGGGTTCCACTCTGCCTCTGGGAAGAAAAAAAAGTCACGCCAAAAACTTGTTCAGACAGTGCTGGTTGTTGTCCAATGATTTGTTTGGTAACACTGTGGGTTTTTTTGAGGAAAACAGTATTTTTAAAGGTTTGGCAGTTTTTAAACAGCTTTTAATGTGTAAGGGAAACTTATGAAGGATATATTAGCATCTGTGCCAGACCAAACATCTGTAGTTTTTAATGAAGGGAATAGGAAATCAGAATTTTAATTCTGTTTTTCAGCTGACACTATAAATCAGCTATTTTAAATCCAACCAAGTTGTAGAATTTATTTTTTTGGTTCCTATGGTCAAAAATGAATAGCCCTAATTCAGCAAAGTATTCAAAAAGAACTAGACATGTGAGCAATCTTGTCCTTAAATTACTTGTGTGCACACTGATCGCTGTGGATGGCAATTTTAAAAACCACAGAGACATATGCTAATTCAAACTACATCCAGACGAATGGTGGGAGCCTGCTGATTTTCCCAGGTTTTAGGCTTTACTTTCAGGTCAGAAGTACCTGTATAAACCTATATCTGGAGAAGAACAGTTCCCAGTTTGACTTGACAAGATATCACAGAGAAAAGAGTGACAGCCAGCCTGTCTTCTGCTGCCACACCCCACAGCCCCTTGGTGGGGTTCAGGCCAGTCCCAGCCATGGCCGCTTGCCTGCCTCTCGCAGCTGGACCTCCAGGCACCAAAGGGAACCTTCACTCTTTGAGTATCTTCTGGGGAAGGGGGTCTCTGCCAACATCTCTCCTGGCTTCAGTTTTTGCCATTGAGTTAGACACCAGGGAGGGCGAAAAAGAAACCCGCCACACCATAAAATTCGTCACAGTAGTGACAGACTTACTAGAGTCATCTTTTGTAAGCTGGGTTACAGTAATCTGCCTTAATTAAAAAGTAAAATAAATTAGAATAAACTACCATGATTAAAACCAAAGTAGAAGTATTTAAACTGGCATGTCATATTTAACAGGTGGAGTAGGCAAAAGATATTCCTGCCTACACTTACACAGCCTGAGCTTAAGACTGTAATTTGTTAAGCCATGGTAATTTAGTAACTTTAAATTCCCTGTTGGTGTAAAAGCTGAAGATTCAACATCTACAGAGGCTGGTACCCTTCACTGTAGCTTGTTTGTTCTTGGAAATGGCTGATGAATAAGGGATGTCAAAGAAAACAGGATGAATGGAAGAAGTATTACAAAGCACTTTGATCAGACTATTTTTCAGACACGCTGCCTATATTTTTAGAATGGGTTTGTGACTGGACAACCTATTCAGAAAGTAATTCTTGAAAATATGAAAAGGTTGATAATTGCAAAATGTTGCTGACCAGCTAATACATCTTGGAAGGGCAGTGATGGTCTCCAGATAAACTTATTGAGGAGAAATGGTGTGAGATAAACAAGCTATAATTCAGCAAGGACAAGGGCAAACTTCTACATGTTGTTTGGAATAAATGACTGTGAAAACAGGGTAGAAAACGACATGGAAGGATCTCTGAATTACCATGTACCACCAACCAAATGCCAACCATTTCATACAGCTGAGAAAAAAATGAATGACATATGGCGATGTATGAACAGCAGTGCCATATGCAAGATGTGAAAAATCATCCTCCTACTCTACGTGCTGCTGAAAGCCTCAGTCTGAATCCTGTGTCTGGATTTAGGCACCACACGCCACAGAAGATGTGGAATGGTCAAAAGTAAGAAGAGTGCTGGAAGTCTGGTAAACATAGTCTGAGATAAGCTGGGATGAAAAGGAAGAGGACTGGGCGAGTGAGAGCAGTCCCAAATATGCAAAGAAAAAGAAAATTAATTATTTTCCAGATGCAGTGGATAAATAAGGAGGACAGCTAAGTTGCAAAAGAGGTTAGACATGATGCAAATGCTGTAGTGGTTGTGCAGTGAAACACAGGAGGAAGCGGTCCAAGGAGGAGACAAAGTGCATGATGAAAACGATCTGTTATGAAAGATGTAATCTCATCCTGTGTCAAATGATGTCTGGAGAGTGTCCCCCCACCTCCGCAACACTGATGAAAAGTTAAAAATCCTCAGCTGCTATAAACCAGGGAAACTTCATTAATGATGTATACCAGTAAAGGGGCCTTGCCTGAAACATGTCCAGTGTAATCATTTTTTCTATCTCATTTTTGCTTTTAGCCATGAGATTATGAGTAATAGATATAGGGCTACATCGTTAGCCAGAAATCCTTTAGCTTTCTAAAGGTCAGTTAATCTATGATCTAATCTGACGCTCACTGAAATTAAGTGGAAGCAGTTCAGCAGGCTATGATGGAGGGTTCTTAGTATCTGTACCCTTCAGCTGCCTTGACTTGTAACATTCTTTATAAGCAAAACAACATCTAGGTATAAAATACATTTCAAAACACAAGCTGAATCTTTCCGTGTTACTTCAGGGAAAAAAAAAAAAGGCCAATCTGCCTTTCTAGCTATCTGCCAGTTTAAAACAGTTCTCATTAACAACTCCAAAATGCCTTCAGTGCCTTCTGTTCACCTGTTGATATTCCCATCCCTCGGGAGATTTTATGCAGCTGGAGAAGTGGGCAAGATTCACATGAACTTGGCTGCTCTATCTTGACTTGTTCACAGTGGGAGCTGAGCTACCCTTCTGAAAGTGTAATACTTCAACTAAGCAAGAAAAAAAAAACCAAACAAAAACAACCAGGAAAATAAAAGCAGAGTTCACTATACAGCTTGGCACTGAAAGGAGCACTAAAATAGATACGTGAAACTTCTCATAATTATCTGTAAGTCTTTGAGGAGTTCAAGTCTCAGCATTGTCACTATTAGTAAATTAAAGATCTGAAAGGTTGTCCCAGTGAGCAGATATTTGATCCCTAAACAAAACTAATACTTAATATTTTTGAGTCACTTTCCTCATGTACTTTCACTTCATATGTCTGGACTTCAGACTGCTTTTCTGCTACTTTCGTAACACATCTGAAAATCCCTTCCTATCTAGAGTTACACTTAACACACACTACTTAGTTTGAGGAATTGAATTTTATAATACATGAACAGGCATAAAAACCCACCAAAGAAATCAGAGACTCAGGTCAGAAAGATATCCTTCTTTTGACCCTGACTTTCTTGTGCTGCATTTCCTCTAGGTTACAATGTATTTCAATTTTCATGGATGTCATCTGAAAATGACAGCTGATGTAATGTAGCTGAATTCTGTTTGTCACTGAATATATTCCGTATGTTAACTGGTAGTGTGATGCACTGAAGCATAGTCTTTAATTAAAGTGCAACAATACCACAGTGCTACAGCACTACGGTACCGGCACGGCACAGGAACCTGGTGCTGGATATAAAAATAGCTGTGCTCAAAACGTGTCCTATCACTACATGATGCGACTAAGTCAGTGGAGACACTCTTACACTTGAAACCTGAAGTATTACTGAACACTGATTTTCAGCTAGGGAAGCTGTGATCAGATCAATGCATGTATTATTCTCCACAAATGAACAATGGTGTGAACAAGGACATATTAAACACCTACAGTGCACAAAGCCTTTCACACTGGTTATGAACCAAACACAAACAAAGAGGCTGTGAACTCTCCAGAGGTCTTGTCTCCCGTCAAGTCCTCCTGCCTCTTTGGGTACAATATGCAGCATTACCACAAACGCCCTGGTGCCAGCAGAAGGCTCTGACTTTGGGTGGGGAGCAAGATGACCACAATTCTGTCTTCCCCTTTCCTACCCTCAAGGAAATAAAGCAAGACAAACCAAAACCACTCCATACTCCACAGTGAGTGAAGGCGGTACAAAACCCAGGGAGATAAAGATGTCTCTGCTGGCACAGGAGCCAGGGAGCAGCCAGTGCCGCTTCCCTCCATAACCCTCTGCCGTGGGTGCTGGTGCTGGGCTTGCAGGTCCATCCCTGGCCAGGGGTGTCAAAGCTCTCTCCCCCAGGGCTGTGAAACCCTTCCTATGCTTGCTCAGCCAACACAGGGACTTCTGGAGAAATGCAGCCCAGAACCAACCACCGCTCTTATCCCACAGGAAGGCACCTGCCAAGCCAGGACAGCACCACTCTGGTCTCCAAAGGAGCCAGCACTCCCCAGATGCCCAACATGGGCAGCCCTTTGATTTGCCAGCACACCTGACGCTGTCAGTGTTGCATGGGGACCACTGCAAAGGTCTCCCTCCAAAACCAGAATCAAACATCCACAGAGAAGCAGAGCTGGGCTCCCTCTCTGTGAAAGGCATGGCATTTGCAAATCCTTGTTCCTTGCTGCTGCACAGTCTCCACACCCCACAGCATTGTGCTACGCCATACTGGAGCCCCAGGCATGATTTTAACATCCAGGCACCATAAAAACAGTTTAGGAAGAGAGGCAGTGTGGATTTGTCACAGGGCAGTGCTGCAGAGATGAAACGACAGGAACCATGCAATGATGCTTCTCTGCTCACTGGGAAATGCGTCAGGAAGGCACAAACACACAAAAGAGAGAGAGGAGATAGTTACCTAACATGACGAAGGGGATTCCCAGGAAGGTGGAATTGTATTTCCCACCAGTGAGATTGATGATCCCAGCTGCAGTCAGGGTGGCAAGGGTCACTGTCAGCAATCCCAGCAGGCCAAGCCAGGGTTTGCTGCGGACACAATCCTGCATGGAGCAGCAGAGAATGGCCAAGGTGACCACAAGGACCAAGCTTGTGATCAGATAGCGTTCTGACACCCTGCTCGTCTTCTGGAAATCCTCCTTCAGCGAAGAAGAAGTGAAAGGATACATTTTGACTTTCCTGTTGGATTTCTGGAAAAGTTCAACAGTGTCACAAAAAATGGATTCCCACTTCTCTGCCACCATGTCATTCAAGGAGTTGATTGCCTGCAAGTAGTAGGTGAGCTGAATGGCTTCCGCAGACTTCACCCGGTCCTTGCTGTGCACAGTAACCCCACCGAGCTGATGCCCATTATACACTTCCCTGCCATCCTTTAAGTGAGTAATCGGATAAGTGATTGCAAAATTAGTTCGATTAGAAGAACGAGCAGCCTTTAATTCCTCCAGTACATGCACTATGTCGTCCACTATGCATGTCTTGTCATTGTTCAGGATACATATATGGGCAAACGTGTAATTGAAACCAGGTCTTTGAACTTGGATCCTGGTCACTGCAGAGTGCAACTACAAGGGAAAGAGAAATCACACACGTTATTCATCAGTTCATCTCACACAGCAGCAGCCAGAATGACAGCAGCTCCTCACCGCCGTCCCTTTTCTATTTGATCTAAGCAACAACAACAAAAGTTCTGGTGACTGCGGTATTAATAGCACACTTATTGCAGAAAAAAAAAAGGAAACATGCATCAAACCAGCGGTATTATTCCCCTATGTCCTTTGCTGGTAACTCTCTCATAATGTGACTTGCATACGTGCCACGTGCATCTGCTGATTGGCCTCTCTAAATAATCGGCCAGCCAGACTCCAACAACAGCCCAACCACATCCAGGGACACTGTCGTGCTCAGGATTGCCCAATTACTCTCTGAAGAGATCAGCTTGAGGTACAGAAGGCAGAAGAGCACCATGACCAGGTGTGCCACCTGTGCAGGATTTGCTGGCAGCCTGGCAGTGCAGGGGACCAGCACTCGCTCAGAGCAAAGGACAGGCCACAGCTGCATGTCCTACGTACAGAGACTGCTGGCACAGTAGGGAAAAGATAGCTGGCAATAACGGCTTTGCCCTCTTTTCTCCTCCCTCCTTCCCCCACCAAATTCTCAGTAGTCTGAGAGCAGGAAGCAATGGCAGAGACAAACACCGGTTTTCTCTTGCTCCCTCTGTGAAGTTCTGTTAATTAGTGAGGGTCCCCTAACTTTAGGGTTTGTAAGTTATTGTTAGGTCTAGCAGCTCTTAGTTCATCCTCCTTTTTAAGTTGTTTCTCGTCCTTCTGTAATTTGCCATGCCTGATCTCTGACCCCAAAAATACTGTTATTTTTGAGTGTCAGAAAGGCAGAAAAAATTACCATCTCTTCTTGAAAAAATATAGAAAACTCTTGCAACCTTTTCTGAATCCATTTTAGTCAACATAGAAGAAACAAGAAATTTAAAATATGGCAAGAGAATAGCCCTAGTAGGCTGGGGTTACAATGTTTTTCAAAAATAAAATATTGACTTTGCTAACGTGTATCATTCTTTCTGATGATAAACAATGTTTAAAGAAACAGAAGATAGTGTACAGGAGAGCAGCAGAGCTTATACACTCATCTGGGGGCAATGGAAAAAATGCCTAATAATCCTGGCTAACCTCCTGCATCTGTTGAAACTAAACAGTCATAGTGACTTTATTTGCAGCAACCCCCCCATCATTTATATGGTACTATCAATCTCATTGTTTTGTGATTACATTGCACAGTCTGATGGGTATAAATTTAGTTATGTTGCCTCCATTCCCCAGGATAATGCGACATCACATAGACAAAGATTACAACATTCCTATATTCTCATCTTGTTTCTCTAGCAGCTTGGGGGTGTATTTTTCCACATTTGAGTAGTTTTAATTTTTTTTACAGAAATAACAGTTCAATACTGATATTAGAAAGAAAAGTTTGAGAAATGAATTGAACTAACAAATCTTTTCACGGTACTGTGAGAACACGACACCTGGCCACGGTGAGAAGCAAAATTTTCCACTGTGGTGGGAGAACAAATGTAACTGTCTATGCGACAGATTAGGGTCTTTTGCACAACTTTCTTCTAAAACAAAACAAACAAAAAGATTTGTACGAACATGACAAAGAAATGAACTTCTGTGGGGAATACTTCCTGTCTTTTCACTTTGGAGTTCCAAAGCTCTGTTGTTTTGGGGTACAAATTCTAGTGTGCGTCACTACAGTTTGGCAAAAATTCCCTGATTTACCGGATCAAAGACAGATATCTGATTTTAATTATTTTTGCAGTGGGAGCTACTGAATGGTCTTCATTGACAACAGCTATAAAACAAGACGTCACATAAAGAAGCGCAGCTGAGGGAAATCAGGAGGAATAGAAGGAATTTCCTGTCTTTATTACACTCACAATACAACTCTTCAGAGAGGATCTGTGGAGTGACACAATGCAAAAGAAACTAAACTGACATGCAACTTTTATCAAAGAGTGTGCTGCCTCACTGCAGCATTTGCTTCCTTCCACATCTGAAGCACTTTCTTTTAATATTTAGGTTATAAAATAACCTCATCTATCACAGCTATTACTTCATCTTTAGTGAAAGGCTAGAAGCTAAATGTCATACCTAAAACATGCCTTTCCTCTTGGAAATGATCATTTCAGGCTGAGGAGCTCGTTCTGCAGCAGTGGCCTGGTGCTTCCGAGGCTGTGCTGCGCTGGACTGGGCGCTGCGTGGGGGGGACCTGCCCATCCCACCTCTCAGCAATGGGGCTTCGTGGGGGAGAGGGAAGCGGGCAGACAGCTGTGTCCTGGCATATCCTGGCAGCTGAGAAGCCCCCCGAGCTGCCTGCAAGCTTGCGCAGTTTAGAATAGCTATGAGATACACCCTGAGCTTTGCCCGTGGCCACAATGTTTCATCTCAAATTGGCAGCAAGCAGCCAAAGAAGAGGAAAACTTGCCATTCCCTCCATCCCAACAAGGTGTGTTGAGAACTGTAACAGCACGTGCAAGGATTCTGCACTGGGAATCCTGACCCAGACTTTCCTTCTCAAGACAAACACATCACTTTATCTGCACTTTTTTCAGACCTGACGCTAGGAAAGCCCTCTGCTGCCTCAGTGCAGGGCAGGGGTGTGCTGCAGCATGGCTGCAGGCTCTCTCTCCTTTCTCCCTCTGCTTGCCTGTGGCAGCCTGTGAGCCACAGGATGCTGCCTCTTCCCTGATGAGAGCTGAAGTCCCACGGCACTCTCCTTTCTGCTGCCATGCTGGGAATTCAGCTGTGGCCTCACAGATTTTTCCACCGGCACCCAGAGCCCACAGTCATAACCCCAGGTGACTGGTTTCCACAGAAAACAGAAGCTCCAAGAGCTTACAAGGGCACATCCTGTGAGTTGAAAGGATTGCACAGTCTGCAGTTTGGCTTGCCTATGATACACCAGGAGGTCCCCCAGGAAACTTCAGTCTGATGTTAAAGGCTGTTGTGTGATGGGGACATTAGCAATATGCTAATGCATAATGCATATTGCACTCTTCAGTGCACAGGGTTATAATAGCAAGTAACCACACTCAGAATAAACCTGGCACCTAGTTCTGGGACAAATGACTGACTACCAGACCCTCATTTATCCAGTTGTTCTTATCCTTACAGATCCTATTAGGAGAAAGGGAAATTTAAAGGAATAACAAAAGCTGAATGAATGTTTTTTTCTTGAAGGGAGACACGCACTGCTTGCTCATCACTCCCAGCTTTTTCAGCTAGCTAACAGTGCAAGGAACCAAAAAGCAGTTTACTGCTGAGATGCCAGAGCACTGCAGCATGAGAACTGCACAGCACCACCCAAGCTCCCTCACCAGGGTAGCAGAGGGTCTCTGAAAGTGTTCAGACATGAAATAATAACTTCCACCTCTTCCTTTTGCCATTGTCTAAACAGTGACCGTTCCTTGGACTTCCCCTCTACCTTCTGAAAATGGTGTTTTATGTGTGTCCTCCACCACATTAGAGATTTCTAGAACAGTGTTTTCCTTTAGCCTATAGTCATTTGCATTTGGTAACATCTTGGTCTTTGCTTACTTTAAGTCCCATGCTCACTCGGTTATTTATTTTAGACATAGAGGAAAGATGGCTTCAACCAGGAGACAAATCCCTTTTGGCAAATACCTCCAGGTGAGGGCTGTACTGGTCTCACACCTCCACACCAAGCCATGTTTGAGCCTGTGGCACAGCTGACAGATGAGAGGGGAGGAAATCGCACTGCCCTGCCAGCTGGTTCTGTCTGTGGGCCCAGAAGGAGATGCCAGGAAGCAAAAATCCTCTCACTTAGCCTGGGCTAAGCCATTTGCACCAGGGCCTCAGAGAGCCATGGCTGTAAATTCTTCAAGCTGTTTTGTTTTTGCCAGTCCTCCTATGTCTGCCACCAGCACAGGAAGACAGGCACTGGGAACCAGAGCCCGCAGCAGGGTCAGTTTGGGTGCCCTGGGATGGCCAAGCCCCACACTGGGCTCTATGAGACAGCTCTTCACTGTACAGAGCTTGGCACAACTTTCAGCAGTGGCATCAAAGCTGAGCCTGAAGGCAAAAGGGGTGTACTTGCAGATGTATGGTCAGGACAGAAAGGAAAGGTAGTTTTTATCCTGCAAAAGATGCAGAAAGCTACAAGAGGGGGTGAGAAAAACTTGTACGCCTTTGCTTTGTTGAGAAATCCTTCCTTTAATTCAAAAGTGAGCAGGTACTACCAGAATTTTGTTAATTTAATCAGGTAACAAAGAAGTCTGCAGCCTCCCTGTGAAGGAAACAGATCCCATCCCAGCAGGGATGGGTTAGAAACTGCTGATTCATCTGCAAAACGGTCCAATCCCAGAAATCCTTTAAGCTCACATTATATAATCTCCTACCCCAATCAAATCTATGGGCAAAGGGGATGAGGGCCCAGCCACCAGTGTCCCACGTGGGTCTCACCTTGCTGGTGGCACAGCTTTGCTCCCAGGGAAACTCCACAGTGACAGCAACAGCAACACGCAATGAGACCCTTCAGTCTTTGACAAGCTCCCAAACCCAGCTCACAAAAACACATCCTGACTCTCTTGGAAGCTGGGTCAGTCACAGACACCATTTCTAATCACAAGGATGTGTATAGCTACCTCCTGCTTATTATATATAGCTCAAAAACATGTTTGGTTTTGCTGCTGAGTGGTGACATGCGGTGTTTATAGGGGGCATCACTCATCATAAGGACTCGGCTGTACTTTGTACTTGACATACAGTCGATGAATGGCCAATGAGACAAAACTAGCTGGATATATGGATGTCCTCCTGCACTGCAAATGATCTGGCACAGACATGCCTTACTCTCAGGAGCATCATCTTTGCAAAGCCGTACTACTTTGTTGTTACTGCTATTATTTGCCTTACTTAGTCTTGCAGTCTCCAAGTGATGGTTCAAATTCAATATTAGCTTCGCTCTTCAGTGGTGCCACTCCCAGAATTTTTTTGCTGTCATTTTTGCCAAGTCTGTTTTTCCCGTGAGTCCTGGAACCTGAAGTATTGTGATTTTTTTTTAATCATAGCTTTCATTAAAAAAAAAAAAAAAAGTAAAGAAATGTCTGATCTCACGGTTATGGAGGAAAGACTGAGAAGGCTCTGAACTCGTTATGTATTACTGTTTAAATTTTTATCACTGTTTTGGGTTCAAGACTGAAAAACTAGAAAGCAGGACGAAGACAATAATTTTAAATATACACTTCATTTTTATGAGAAGCTGGTTGACTCTTTTAGTAATTTTTACAGGTAACTTGTGCCAAGGAAAATGAAGAGGAGAAAACGCCTTTAATGGATAGCAATAAATTTCTCCACTTTTCCTATGATCTCAGTAATCTCTGGCATTTCATACCTTTGCAGTGTACTTTTTTATTCACGTCAAGAGGTGGCCTCAGTCAAAACGTAAAAAGGTTATGAGAGGGAAAACACTTGCACAGCTTCCAGCTTAATTTACAAAAAAACCCCACGGTGGGTTCTGCAGACATGGGCAGAATTAAACTTTCAAGAGTGCATTTTCATCAGAAGGTGCAGAAGGGGAGGGCAAAGGAGCCTCTGGCCAGGGCTGTGCCCTGCTGTCAGCCTGAGACTGCAGGTGCAGGGCAGAGGTTCAGAGGGGGTGGTGGGCAGTGGCCTCCTGACCACACCAGCCTAGCAAGGGATGATGAGCGTGCACACAGCTGATGGAGGAAGCCAACAGATCCTAATGGCTTGGGATAAACATTAGAAGTCTCAGCTGGAGAGCAAGCAGCGAGGATCGCTATGAGTAGCTTGGCTCTTTTGCTCAGTCCTACAATCAGGTTTCCTGAAGAGATGCTAAAATACTAATTATGCACGGGATTTATTTTTGCAACTAATTTTTTCAGCTGTCCAAAACACAGTGATTTATATTTTCTTCAAACAATTTTCATAAAAACAAGATCTAAAAATTGTTCAAACCACAAATCATCAACTGAGGGACAACTATTAGTGCTTAAAGCGGCAGATGTGCGTGCATTTACATTTCCATCTGTCTTCTTGGTAGCTACAGAAAATCACTAGATATGATTTTTCTTCTCTAACCTGAAGTGGAGAAGCTTTTCTCATCAGTACCATCTTAATTCTGACAATTGCCTTGTAAATCTGCCTGAATTTGTTCCAACAATGGAAGCCCACTCTGTTTTCTGGGATGACTGCTGCTGGAGGACAGGACACCTGGGCAGCAGAAACCTCTCCGCACAGCCTGGTCTGCAGCAATGAGATCAATTTTTCGTGAAGGCGAAAAAACAGTAAAACTTCACTCCTGTGTCTTATCTTGCATCAGTTCCACCACCGGCGGCTTTCTTCATGTACCTCAGATGCCTCCATGAACACCCCTACATCCTTATACTGCTTCTCAGGGGGCTTTTGCCAAAAAAAAACCAACTTCTTTTTGCTTCTCAGGGGGCTTTTGCCAAAAAAAAAAGAAGAACTTCTTTCTTCTCAGCAGAAGCCTGAGGAACAACCCCTTCTGCACTGCAGGGAAACCTTAATAGCTGCAAGTTCACAGCTCACGGGGTTAGTTAACAACTCAGCTCCTCCCATCTTCCAACAGGAGAGAGGGGGTCTCCTGCTGTGAACCCCAACTTGAAGGCAGGGCCTTGTCACAGCTTTTGGAAAGTACAAATGTGGTCAGTGGGGAGCCCCGGCAGCTCTCCCCAAGCCCTGTGGCACTGCCCGGGGGTGGCGTGACGCACAGGGGCCTCGGTGGCTGTGACACACAGCTGTCCCTGGCTTCTGACACCTGCCCTGCCCACTGTGTGCTCTTCCTGAGAGGTGATGCCCCCAGCACACACAACACATTCAGCCACCTATTGAAAACACCTGTCCTCCATGTGTTCCATTTGTTAGAGGGAAAGCAAAATTTGACCTTCCAAGGCAGGAAAGGCAAGGCAACACAGGATGCTGGGCATTCCGAGCACGGGCTGCTCGGCTGGCAGCAGTGCAGGCTTGTAGGGAGCTTCACGCCACTGAGTGAAGAACGAGGGAGAGCATAGGGGCCCTGTCCCAGCAGGTGCTACTGGAGAAGGGCAGGAGGTTGGCAGGCACCAGTGGGATGTGGTCATCCTCCCAGGCACAGGCAACTTTACGACTTCTGCTCCAGGCACTGACCGGTGCCTGCGGAAGAGACCAAACCCTCTTGCCTGCAGGAATCACGCAGAGGAGCTGCTGCTGCTGACACTGGGAGCTCAGGGGGGTTTCTGCACACACTTCCACACTGTCCTTGCAGCGTGCTATTTACCTTCGCTCTTCCCTGGCTGTGCCTGGATCTTACCTGCATATCTTAATTCTCATCTGTTTTCGCATAAGATACATTTTAGCCCTGCAGCATTGTGCTGCTATGACAACAGGCTTGCACTTCTGCTGCTTTCACACCCTTGTTTTTCTTGTATTAGGACTCTTCCCCTCATCTTACAGCCTTGCTCTAAAGACATGACTTCATCTTTTATTTTGTTTTCAGCAGAATGCATTGTATGTTCTATTGACTGTTTCCCGAGAAGTGTTTTTAGTGCCCGAGCTACCCAGAGAAGGGAGAGACCTACTACATCCATTGCTAGATCCACAGCTGACTGCCTGTGTCCAGGCATTCAGAAGTAGCCAAAAGTTTCTAAAAAAAGGGTACCTTGCGTTACTCAAGATCCCAACAGACCCAGCTTTTGTCTCTGCGGAACAACCACAACCCACTTCCACTGACTTTGGAAATAATGGTTTAAGCGTCCATCTTTGTACAGCAAAGCAATTGGGAATACCACAGACAAGGGAACGTGGTTATTTCTAAACACGGTTGTTTCCTCCACGAATTTCCTCACACATACAAAGTAAGTGAGGAAATCCTTGAGGATCGTAGACAGAGTGTGCCAACATACACGTTAACAGGAACAGAATAATTAAGGAGCAGAGAGAGGAAATAAAACCCCAACAAGTATGAGGTCTACAAGATTTTGAAGCTAAACTGTTTGGTTCTGCAGTAATCAGAAGTTATGAAGTTCTTAAATAAATGTGTCCCTAAACAGAAATACTTGATTTTACTTTGTGTGTACAAGTACATATTTGGTCAGTTATCTAGATTAATTAATGGCCACTTTACATGAGAGAAGCAATGTATAAGCACTTCTAAAAATTTGTAGTTAGTAAAGGTTTCTTTAAGAAAAAAACCCCCTGTCATCTACAGATTTTTATAGAAGCAAACTGCAAATACAATCCCCTTCAGTAAGGCATGTTGCATTTCAATCCCTTTTCATCTTCATGTCTTGATATCTTAACTAGAGTTTTTGCCACAAAAATATTAGTACTCTGTTATTGTTATAAACATAGTAATGGAAATGGAAGAGAGAATATTTTTCTGAAAAAAAAAGGGAAATCTTTAATTTAAAAAAGTCTTTAGTATAATGCAGTTAAGTCACTGTAAGCATACAGGAATAAACAGACTCAAAAGGATCAGTGTCTCAAATTCTGTCTAAGTTAGAACATATTTTCTGAGGTTCAAAAATCTGTCTAGATCTGTATTCCCAGTGAGTCTGTATGACTTTAACCTAACAAGTCTCTTGCTGCAAGTGAAAATATCACCATGAAATGGTAGGGGGACTGTTCTAACACTACTTTTAGGTGGGATTCTAGGTTTTCTTAGACAATTTCTACGGACTTTATATAATCATCTGAACCTCTGCATGATGGCCCACATCAAATATCCCAATTATTTTTGCTTTTCTAAGCACTTATTTGAAATACAGGGTTAAGAGCACACTTTCTTCAATTAGGTGTTTTTACCTCCTACCTCTCTCTCTCAAAAGACAAATCTTGAGGAAGAAATGTTCTGCACACCAACAGCACAGGATGCCAGTTCCCTATGCTCAGCTATAGAGCAGGTACTGCAGCAAGTAAAATTTCATTATTGTCCTCCCACGATATCTCAGTCTCAGGATGCATCTCTTCCATATCTGAGATTCTACCTTCTATCTAAGGCTTTTTATTGGAACACGTATTTCAACACCAGAGATTGAGGATATGTTTGGATTTCTCCCTTCTGCAAGTGACTATGGCTGCTGGAAATGCAACATTGGCAAGCCTAGAACGGTGTAAGCACTTATGGGGAGCTATGACAACTATGGATAGAGATTTACACAAAAACAAGAAATAAAAGAGTACTCGGCATCGCCTCCAAATCAAAACTATGCTATAAGGCAGCCACACACCTCTCTACTAATGAGGAGAGACCCTGCGTGGAGCAGCTTGTGCATCCAGCAAGACCTGGGGCTGTCCTGGGAGCAGCCAGTGTCGCGCTGGCAGATGTGCGCTGACAGCGGGAGCCCTTCAGCAGCTCCTGCTCTGGGAGTGCTGCCTGAGCCCTCAGCTGAGACAATTGTGAGGCTGAGCCCTGGCCAGAATCCTTTCCCAGCCAGCACCAAGGTATCGTGCAGTACTGGCAACGGTGACTTTTTCCGGCTGGTAACACGCCCAGAGGAACTGCACTAAGCTAACCAGAGTGTTTGAGAGATGTCACCACAAGAGTTACTTTGTTGAATAATAAATTGATTTGGGTGTTGGACTGATTAACTTTTGACAGCACCATCTGTGTTTCAGTTTTGACCACTCAGAGCCCAAAACTTTGTATCCCTTTACTAAGGGACAATAACAGAAGCTGACTTCCTCCTCTGCCTAAATCAGGGGAAATCTCCTTCCCTTGGCACATGACTAGGGAAGCTTTCACTGCTCAAGGTTCATTCTTTTCCCTCTGTGGCACATGAAGTGGGATATGGCAGGTAAGGAAACCAAGAAGATGTGCTCCAAGAGCAGCAAGCATCTGCCTGGGGCAACCATCCACCTGTGTCTCCCATCCTCCTGCTTGTGGGTGGAGATGCAGCAACAGCCGTGTGGGAGGAGCCAGCATCCAACCTGACACTTGTTCTAAAGCAAAACCTCTCCCTTGGAGAGGTCATCCCCAAGGATGAAAAGAAAAGTTAAGCAAAAGCTGCCACGTAGGTTCTTTGCCTGGACTGTGCCTACACGGCAGCTTCAGAAATCTGAGTGGGATTTACTCTATGGTTTTACCCAGGACACTTATTTACAAGCACAGTCCTTTCGAGTTGGTTGGCTCTGGACTGCAGCTGGAGCTGCCTTTGCTCCCTTCTCCCTTTCATGCAACTGAATGTCTATAGGAAAACCTTGGTGGCCACCTTTTTCTTTCTCCTTCCCTTGGTGAGCCCTGTTAACACAAAATGATGTAGCCTTGCATCACTACAGATACAACAATATTGGGAGCTAGGAGCCCTCCCGCCTGTATTGCTATTCTTTGAGCCAATGGGCCATCCACAACATTGGGACAAGCAGCTGCCTGAGCTTGATTCTGCCCACAAACAGAAACATAATCAGGACAAGGATCTTAATCTATTCTACACAAAGCATATTGGAATTAACTAGATAAGTAAAGAGTTGGAAGTAATGCATCAGATATGCCTGACAATGTCTAAACAATCAAATGGCAATGGTGTTCATTATCTCACTAAAAGAAAAATAATAATTTTGTTACTGAATTCTGTCTATTAAAAATGAGGCTGCGTTAAATACTGACAGAACTTTCTAAGTTATACCTCTTTTGCTGACGTGATAAATCTTATGCAGAAGTTTGCTTGTAGAGATTTTGAGTACCATTTATTTGTGTGTCATTCTGCTATTGATAAAACTACAGATCTCTAGAGAAAGCAGTACAGAGAAAAAGTCCATTATCATTATTATCCTATGACTGAGTAAATGTGCACATACTGGATGCAAATGCAATTCACAGTACAAGAAAATGAAGGAATGACAATAGTTTCTCTGGAGGTCTCTCATTCGCCAATAACATTGCTGTTACTGTACTTAGTGAGTCGACACTCACTAAATGTTTGCTCATTACTGTTGGGTAATATGTCAAAAGGAAAACAGAAGATCCTGAGTGGCTCTGTACCACAGTTCTGTATGTGCCTACAGTGGAAATAAAATATAAATAAACTCACTGTAACAGTTATTTCACTGTTTAGCAAAGAGGGAGGTCTCCCTGAAGTCTCTTACAATAGGTGTTTGCATCTGTTTTTTCGTTTTAGAAGAGACACTCCTTAAAGCAATTAAGAAGAATTAACACTGGCTTTTATATGAGCTGACAGTTTGACATTCGGGGGGGAAAAAAAAGCAATGCTGAAATCTTTTGGGCTTCCACAAGGCAACAGCAAAAATGTGCAGGATTGAACTAGCCACACCTCTGGTTATTTCCAAATGTTCCTTTCCTTTTTCTTGAGCGAACGTGACCCTCTTAAACACTCAGTTTTTGCATCTATCCTCCTTGTTTTTCCTTCCAAGATTGTTCAAAACTACTGGGGGTATGAACTAGAGTACCAGCTTCAAGAAACGGAGGTTTCCGACATGTTTTGATATATAGTGTGGTGAGATGTCCTGTCAGATTGTGACTCGCACACTCCGTGCTGCTCAAGTGGGAAGATGCTGCCCGCTCTAACTTGAACCGGCAGCACAGGCTGCACCATGCCTGCAATCTGTAGCTGGGCTGGATTTTCTCTTCATCTATGAAACCGGTGGTGGTGGGCTGGGAGTGGAGGGGAAGAAAACACTACCCACTAAAAATAAGCTGCTGAGTTATGTCATTTGCCTTGATGAGCAGTAAGAAGAAGGTTTTGTGCTACCCCTCTCCGTGCAGAAGTGCAGTCCAGACAGAGCAGCAGCCCCCAAAACCATTCTCGGCAGTCTGACAAACTGGTACCTAACTGTTTTTGAAGTTTATCAAAGCCCGAGACGCCTTAACTCGGGAGCACAACTGCCACGCGAGTAGAGACACCGAAAAATTATTTAAGCAAGTCAGAAGGCGCCCTTCTCGCCCACCCAAAGCAAATAAAAGCAAAACGGGGAAAAAACAAAAAGATGAGGGGAGAAAAAAAAAGGAGGAGGAAGAAAGCAGAGCCTGCGGCGCTGGCGGGGAGCGCGGTGCCGGGTCCCCGCGGCGGGTTGCCGTCCCAACTGTTGCAGGGAGGTGACCGGGGAGCTGCGGTGGCAGCGCCCGTGCCCGGCGGGCAGAGCACGGCATGCGCGGGTGGGTCCGTGCCGGCGGGCAGGTGCGGGGGGGGGGGGGGGATGCGGGGCGCCGGGCCGGGCGGGGTGGCGAGGCTCGGGGCTGGGGGACCCGCCGGGGTTACCTTGAGGATGAGATCGGTGTGGTGCTGGTCCAGCATGTTGGCCTTGCGGAAGGAGGTGATGATCACCCGGCCGTACCTTCCAGGCGTCTGCAGGTCGGAGTAGAGCCGGTGCTTGGAGCGGTTCACCGGGAAGAGGCTGTCCACCAGGTTCCTCTCGATCTTGGCCAAGCTGTGCGTGGGGGCCAGGAGGTGCTCCACGCTCTCCTCCACCTGGTAGCGGCTGAAGCTGGCGCC
>VZRR01009906.1:471213-591585 GCA_013398015.1 Oreocharis arfaki | reverse complement strand
CGGCCCCGCGCGGCCCGAGTGGGCATGTGCGAGCGCCGCACATGCCCATTAGGGAAAGCGGGTGCAGGCGGCGAGGCTGTCCCTGCCCGTTTCACGGTCCTCGGCCGCCTGGTATCGTCTCCGGAGCCGCCCCAGACTGCTCCGGCAGTGCCCCGCGCGGGGAGCCCCGGCACCTGCCGGCACCGCGCCGCTGCTGCCGGCACCGCGCCGTGCCGAGGGAGCGCTGCCGCGAAGCTGCAGCCCCGGCGGCGTGTGCCTGAGCGCGCTGCCCACCTGTGTGTAGGTACAGCCAGCCTCCGCCGGGTGCGATCCAGGGGCGCGGCCTCGTTTTTAAACACAAATTGTATTTAAATAACAGAAACGAGCATAAATGCTCGGGCTGTTGGCATATTTGGGCACACTGATTCCTAGCGCTGTTTTCTGGCCCAAGCTGCTACTTCCCAATCCAAAGGTCTTGTAGTAGGAGTCCAGTTACTACCCAGGCCGGTGGTTTTACACATCTGAGAAAAGGAAGTTTCTGTTTGGCAGACGTTACATGTGTTGCTGCATAAAACGGCAGCGGCTCCCTGTTTTGGTTGTTGATAGGCTGACAGTCATCCTCCCTTTTACATTTCAGTAGTGTCTGACCTAAGCTAATGTTTTGTCATGGGCACTTCATGCACAAAACCTTGACATCATTCCTGTCTCCTCGGAGCTAGGTCACACAGCTTGAATGCTAAACTCTTTCCATGTTTCACTTGTAACATGGCAAGCCAAGTGAGTGGCTTGGTTGAGCACAGCCAAGGTCGGTAAGGTCCCAACATCTCCTGGTTCTTCTGGGTTTCACGCCCAAGACGAGGGTCTTGCTCTGGAAGTGATCTGCCTGTGAGGTCAGCGCAGCTGCATCTAGAGTGCCCAGTCCAGGGATGCTGGGGTTTGTAACATGATCATGCCCCTGCTCGGTTCCGCTCCCACAGAGGTGAGTCCCCACTGCTTGTATCAGTCCTACATAAGTTTAAGAAAGAAAATTTAATCTGAATATATTTTTAAGAAAATCTCAAAGGTAGAAATAGAAGCACAGACATAGGAGAGGGTTGGACCCAAGTTTAGGTGGCGTTCAGTATTAGGTCAGAGCCCAGGTCTCTTGTCCCCCAGTCCAGCACTTTCCCCTCAATGCCCATGACTCTACACAGATCTGAACACAGGCTTACTCACCTCACTCTGTATCGGGGGAATGTCAGGATGTGCCTAGTGCTCTACATCCTCAGCAACAAGTAAAGAACTTTTGTCATTGCTGCAGGCGGTACTGTCTGTGCTGGTTTTTTTGGGTCTCCATTAAAGATATTTTATCATTATTAAAAATGAAGGGAGATTATTAATTGTTTCAGTAACCATCCAGTGGCCAATTCGCAGTTCTCCAGGGTATCTCAGGAAAACTAGTTTGAGGATCTGACATCTAGCCCAGTTCTCAGCACATTAACTTTGGATAAGCTATAGGTGACCCCAGGAAGATTCAGAGAATCATTTAAGATCATTGAATCCAACCATTAACAATATATATGCGTTTTTGCAGGGGCACAGAGGAAAAAAATGATGTATCAGCAATTCTGCTAGATGTTCCTCTGTCTTCTCAGAGCAGTGTCAGTTTTACTGCCTGTTGTAACCAGCATCAGGCTGTGCTGTTAGCTGCAGTGGAAATGATGTCTTTCCAAAGAGAGTCACAGGTTTTCATCCCATAAAATTCTGCCTCCCTTAAGCCCAAGGAATTGTCCTGCCTTTGACTGTAGGGTTGCCCATAGGGGAGGGACATACAGGGGAATGTGAGGCAGCTTGGCACGTGTTGCTGGAGCTCAGCTGTGTGAGCTGGAACTGCACTGAGTACATTACAATGCTGCAAGCACCCGGTGGATGTTACCAAACCGGAGGGGAAACCTGCATACTCCTGACTCTGCAAGCAGTGAAATCACCTTGTTACTGAACATCATTTCTCTGGCACTCCAAAAATCACCATCAAAATGCGTTCTGTGGGAATGTGGTTGGAATGGGACATCTGGAGGCCTCCCACAGCACTCTGTGAAGAGCAAAGCCTGGTGAGTTCTCGCCTCTATTGTAGGGGAAAGCCAGGAGCACGTGCTGCACAGTGAGCACTGAGCACTAACCTGCTCTGCATTTCTTTTGGAGGAAAATGGAAGGGTAGGATTTCTATCACGTATGTGTGCCACTGTGCTACGGCTCTGAATGGCGCTTTACAAAATAGATAATGATGTCTCATTGCTCCGGAGAGTTTCCAAACCAAATTAAGAAGAGAATGATGGGAAGAGATGACCGTACAATGAGGTGCAGATGCTGGGAATAGGCATAATGAGGGGAGAACAATATGATTATGTCCTTTCAAAGCAAATGCCTCAGGGTAGCTACTTTTGGGGACAGAGTGTAAAAGGGAGATGGGGAAGATGTGACTCAAAGGCAGCATCTGCACAAGGTTCAGGTCTGCTCTCAAGAGCAGATTTGTCTGCTGGGAAGCATTTGTTGACTCTCAGATCCCTGCAAACAGACTGCCTTGACCCATGCGCAGAAGCTCTCAAGGCCAAACAGGTCATGTGGAATAGCATGAGGCCATGGTGTCATTCCCAGGGCCTGCAAGGCCTTGGTGGGTCAAGCAACCCACAGCCCAGGCCAGAGGGCTTTAGGATGGCTTGAACATCCAGAAATGAGTGTATCTTTAAGCATCTGCTCAAATCTTGTTACGATGGGAAGTTTGCAAACTAATGTGAGAGGAAGACGTTGACAAGGTTTTATTTAAAATAACTTTTTTCTCCTACCTCCCCAAAAGTGGTCCAATGAAAGAAAAAACAGAGAAAAGTGATGGAGGAGGGGATTCCTGATGAGTAACTTCAGATGAGTGAAGAGGGCCTAGGGGAAAGGAAAGGTGTCAGGAGCAGCTGGGATGGCTGTGGGAGGTATGCAGAGAAACAGGATTTTGCATTGTTTGGTTAGGCATGAGGAACCACAGAAGATATTTTAGGAGCATGTGCAGGGGGTTTAGCGCTGCGAATGGGGAATGTTTTTTGCAACAGGACACTGAGCAATGTGTGATGCAGGTTCCAGCTGGAGCTTGGAGAGAATGAGGTTACCCACAGTAAGGAGATGGGTAACAAAGACTTGGGGTTTTTTTTAAGGGAGCTAAAAAGAAAATTTTCAAGGAGAGTTTAATAATTATGATTAGACTCTTAAGGGTTGCAAAACCTATTTTATTGACATTGGTTATGTTATGCTCGTTTTTACTGGCTGAAAGTCTCACTGGTGGCATGGAAAGACCATGTGCTTTGTGCCAAGGGATCAAGATGACATGTAGCCAGTCCAGGATGGCTGGGCAGAGAAGTAGCTCTCACTGCATCACCCGACCAAGCTCTGCTCTATATTTATTGGCCTCAGGACTGGGACCTGGGCCAATGCCAATTAAATTGGTGAGGGCACAGACGAGGTTAATGATAATTTCCCATTGCTGATTGGTGAGGGATCCTCACAACTTGCAACTTTTGTCCATTTGCAATTAACAGAAAAGTGAAGCAGAAGGAGGCGTCCTCCTTATTTCCAGCCTGGGCTCCATCACAGTAGGAATATTATGCAAAAGTATCACTCTTGTCACTCATGTGTGCTGCACTTCTCTCAGAAGGATGACAATTTTCTTATGCTAAAAAGGGCTTTCTAGAAGCCACCTTGGGAAATTGAAAGCTGGTCTCAGTGCAGTTAGTAGTTTATATTTGATCAGTGAAACTCCACTTGCCTCTTTTCCTCTCCTCAGTCCCACCTTCTTTTGGCTGGCACCAAGGAATGGAGCGTCATGGGCACAAACAGCATGATCAGAGCTTAAGAACCCCAAAACTAAGGTGATTTTTTAAGCTGTGTGACCAGAGAAAGCAGAAATTTAGTAGAGGAACAAACAGCATCACAAAGCCTGTGTATTCTCTCTCTGCGCTAGTCCTTTGGGTCGTGATGGATGGGGCTGTCTGAAGAACAGCTGCCTTCTTAACCCAGCATACAAACCAGGAAGCAATATCGTGCTGAAGGATGGCAGCGTGTTTTGCGATCTGCATCCACAGATTTCATTGCTGTAATTCAAGATGGCTGATTTCTTACCTCCCTGAAACAGGCTACTGACAAAATCAGTCATGCTGGAATTTTTTCTTCAGTGTGTGTAAGCCCCTAGTGCTCACCAAATGGAAGGGAAGAGAGAGGCAAAGATGAGGAAAAGCTATGGCTGTGCATGCCCTTTGACATTGCAATCCCCAGTGCCCTGAGTGCTGCCACCCATGATAGGACACACACGCTCAACACGTTGGACTTGCTAATGCAGATCTTGGGAGAAATCACAGGAACTGAATTTTTTTTTTGCATCTGCTAGAAGGGAAGAAATCCTCCCTCCTGCTCCTGCATGTCAACATCTCTTCTTTGCAGTCTGTCCTGTAAAATGCAAATATGTAAATGCTCCTTTCTGGCCTGTTCCTCCAAGTGGATAGAGAGATATATGAAAACAATGTAAATCACCAAGAAATACTTTGACAGCTGGCACCTGATTCTTTCCCAAGTGCCCTGGTGGTCACTCTTCGGCAGCTCTTTGCTGATTCATGAAGACTGCTAAGAGAAAGCATGTGTGACATCTTTTACAGAGTGTAATAAAGAGAAGAAAGTGCCCTGTGTGGCTGGAACTGCAGTTCTGTGGTCTGTCTCTGAGATGCTCCATTAGCCTGCTCCTGGCAGTGATGATACAAAAACTAGAAATCCCCAACTGTACCGTTAACATGAACAGATTGAAAAAAACCTCTTGGAATGTAACAGAGAGCCAGGGAGCCTGTGCTTTCTTTTTTTTTTTTTCTTATTTTTTTTTTCCTTCTTTTTATTTCCCTCTGCTTGTATGAAAGCTCAGTAGAGGGGAAGGATGGATCTGTTCTCTTCCATATTGGCATAGGCTGCACAAAAACACAGCTCTGCTTTTATTTGGGTTCCCCTATATTTTGTTAGATCTAGATTTGCTTCTTAAGCTGAAACCTTTGGGTCTCTCTCTGTCTATATTTTTGGCTTCATCTGATATTTGCAATTGACCAGACTATTAATCATGGCCTCTCACCTGTTTATTTTAAAAGAGTGGCTGCTGACACTTCTGCCAGACCTAGGGAAAGGTCTTTCCTTCACCATAAATAATAATGGCCTGATAAAAAAAGTCTTTCCTTGCAGAAAGATGGATTAAGTTCTTATTTTGAAATGCAGTCTGAATGGTCCTGATGTACTGAAATGTTACAGCTAATATAAGCAGACGAGTCAATTTACAGCTTTCATACTACATTTTAAGAAACAAAACAAGCAGACAAGACAACACAATAAATCTGCCTGGTGTCCCAGGCTGGTTGATGTTAATTGAATGCAGTTGTATTAGATAACTGGATGATGCAGCTTTCTGAAAAAATAGGAAGTGCACAAATTTTATCAAGAACATGAATTTGTCTAAAGAAGAGGACAGACTTAAACAATATATCCTTTGGGAAGAATGTCGGTGAGCCAATGAATAAGCATAAGTGTGTTTTCCTGGGTTCACAATACAAAGTTCTCATTAGAATAACCCTGAATGTTCTGATATTGGAATACTATATATATAGGAATTATAGTATTCAGGGTTCAAGGCACCATAATAGAAAAGAGGTTTCATTTGTGGATAAATTATTTTAAGAAAATAGGAATTTTTAATTTAACCATCACAGTTAAGTGTATAAAATGTATGATTTCTCTAAAGGTAAAGCACTGCTTTAAGAGACAAGTTTTAGTATAAACCAAAACATTAACTGGGAGTTTAGTAAATACGTCTGGAGATATTGGGATTTTGGCGGAGTGTAACTCCTAGAATAGTGTGAATGTTGTTTCTCTTTTGTTTATATGCCTTCATACAAAAATGGGTGAAAGAAGTAGGTTGCAAGTGAAAGCAGGAGAAAACACTTGGAACTATTAAAATAGGTTAGCGTCTGATTTCAGGTTTAGGAGTGACTACATACATATGCACACATATATGCACATGTGTATGTGGAGGCACACAGGTACACTATATATATGGAATATATGTAAACGCTTATTTTTATATATATATATATTTACATAGGCTTAAATGAAAGCAGGAGATTATTAAGTTGGATATTAAAAAAGCTTTTTAATGATGACACCTTTCTAATAGTAATGTGGAGCAGCAGGGTCACCTGGGAAGGGTGCAGGCTTTCCAGTACTGGTGGATTTTAAAAGCAAGCTGGATAAATGTAGGAGGTATGATGTAAGTATTGCTAATCCCACCTTGGTGTAGAAGAACGGACTAGGTATCTTTGAGGACTCTCTCAGCCAGCACTATTTTCTGTGACTCCAAGATATGGCCAAAGAATAGGTTGTGTGTCATACTTCCATATCTGATGAAGAAATCTGATGAAGAAAAAATTGATTTGCAGATGCAAAGAGCCTTACTACTGAGCAGAGTGAACAGCTCCCACCTAGCTCACCTACTTTCTCTTTCAGGAGAAAATGTGGGTTTGATGGAAGTCCCTGGCAGAGCAGCCAAGCTGTGTAGACAGGGCTGATCAGCCTATTTTGCCCCTGTATTACTTCTTCGTATTCTGGCTTACATCCCCTTTGCAGCCTTTGGCTAGGCTTTGTGTCTCTAAATCTGTTAGTGAAAGCAATTATCTAAATACATATTACAGATGTACAGGTTTGGGACAGCACACTGATGCAGAATTGTCTTCATACTGCTCTGTCACGTTCTTCCACCTCCATCTAGGTTGCATATTGAGTCATATTGACAGTGTTGTTGGCTATAAAGTAAGAGACCTTCAGTAAAGGACATTTTAAAAAACCCTGTAATTTTTCTCCAGTCTTTCTGAATATCTTTATGGACTGATATCAGTCTGAGTAGATTTTAGACAGTATCGCAGGGGTTTTGCATCATTTATAGGATGCAGCACAGATGACAGATCAAGGACTGAAAGCTGCAGGAATCAGGTTCTACAACTGCTGTATTGCTGTAAGGAATTCACTTTTACTCTCTCCTTGCCTCAGTTTCCCCATCTTTAAAGCTGGGATAAAGGTTATCTGCCTCTTACAGGGAGTGGAATGACCATAATCAGCAATTTAACATAATTTAGGAAATACAGTATGATAAACCAGTGCAGAGTTTTATTCAGACCAGAGAACCCTTACTGTAAGATTATTCTTAACGTTATACTTTGTTATGTTTTATCAGCTGTTTTTAAATGTTGACATGAGCCAAGTAATACAATGAATCTTAAAGAGGAAGTGAGTTTTACCTACTCTTTAACCAGCCCATTTTCAACTTCCCACAAATTCGGGTCCCAAATGGCCATTGTTACAGCCCTGCACCAGTGCTTCCTCAACAAACACCAGAAAATTGCACCAGGGGTGCGTTTGTCAGCAGTTTGGATGTACCTCTGTGCTGCTGTACCTTGAGCTGCTGCTGTCCTTTCTGTCTGTCACAAACATATCTTTCCCCTGCATTGCTGTAAATGCCCATGAATGAAGCCAGGGACTGGCTATAATCAAGAGAAAGTAGAAGAGCTTCTTAGGACCTTTAAGAAGCAAAACAACAGTCAAAACAAAACAGCCACATTATCATAAAGCAAGGGATTTGCCGTTCTTACACCCCTTATGTTAACACGTGTTCACTAAAAACGTGCCACAACCGTTTTGAAATGGCTTCTAAAAATGTCCCATTACTTGATTTCCCCACACTGCCATGTAAAGAATATGTAGGACAGTAGGAGAAGGTTTCTCTGAGTACTGTATTTAGGGTAAGACAACAGTCTGCCTGGTTTTTTTTTTGAACACCAGAAGTCTCTCATGACAAAGCATGGAATGTACAGTGCTGGAAGAAACCCACATCAGTAAGTCACAGGTGTAACTTTTATGAGCAGGTGAAATGCATACAGTCTTTGAGAGAGGTCAGTTGTTCTTAAGGCATACGTTTTCATTTAAGAACCATCAGATAATTTAGCAGGTGTGTATTCAAAATAAGAAAATATCAGATACCTTTTTCTCTTACATGCTTTTCGTAGGATTGGCTTGGTTTTCCGATTGTTCCCTATGTTTCTGCAATAAAAAGAGAAGCAGGGAATTATTCTACTATATGATGTACATTTGATTTTTATAGGGTTTCTGGGTTTGCTTTCAATGAAAGTTGCATTCCAAGCAGTGCTTTCTGCTCATGAATATAGAATTACATTACTGTAAATGTTACATGTTGCTTTACATTTTAATTGAGGAGCTGGTGTTCTACCTGGGTAAGTGCCCATCAGCATTAGATGACACACAATTAAAGCAGAATGTCTCAGGCAATTTTCTCAGGCAAATGTTTAAAATCACATCTGTGCCTATTTTTGGATCAAAACCCCTTATCAAGCTGTACACTGGCTTTCCTTGCAAATCCGAATGTGCAGACCATGGCAGTATGAATCATCAGCCTGCCTCTGATCAGAATTCAGGGTATGTTCTGTTTTATGTGTAATAATAATTGAGTTTGGCTTTGCACCTGAAAGCACACACTTTATTTTGACTGCATGGGAATGTCATACAAGGAAAGACTGTTCTATATTTCAATGAAATTTACTGTATGTTTGAGGAAATCATTAAGAGCAATTTTTTTTTCCCCTCAAGGCTGCTGCAAGCTTACATTTTGGTTCATGGGATATGAATTCTATTCCTAAAACTGAAATAGGTATTTCATTATTCTGTAATACTTATGTCGCAGTGGTACTTAGAGCCTCCTCTTGCTGTTCCTGTAAAATTCCTCCAAAATTCGGTAAATCATAATAATCTCCAAAGTCGCTATTTGCACATGCTTAGCAGATGGTTTGGTTCCTAAGAGATGGCTGCTTAAACCACACTGTATTTAGCATGCTCAGTTTGGGGCTTTGCAATTGCTTTTTTTGGAAGCCAGGGGCTGCTCTGGTCCCTGGCAATTCTGCTGAGTTCAGGGAGATTGTTTTCCTGTTTTTTTTTTTTTTTTTTTAAATGCATCGTTCTCTGATATGATGGAAGGTGAATTAGCCTGACTGAAATGGAGAGGAAGAGAGGTGCATGAAGATACAGAAATCTTAGGCAGCTGATGGAGAATAATGGTGCAGAAGGGAACTGGAACCAGCGGGTGGGATATAACAGTGAGAAGATGAATCCTGGTCTTGAGTAACACATTACTTAGAGGAGTGGAAAATGAACAGGGAGAAGTGTCTTTCTCCATCACCGTACATCACCCCTTTTTGTATTTCTGTGTCTCTTCTGTTGCCAGAGAGGAGTAGCAACAATCACGGTAAAGGGAGTGTTTTATTCTCCTTTGAAGAGTTTCCTTCTTGGCCTGTGAGGTCAAAGTCTATATACTAAGACTTCAGATTTGTCAATGGGTCCTCTGAGACAATAATGCATTCAGGAACTCGTGTGGGGGATGGGAAGCCATTTGCTTTAGAGACATCTGCCCCCCCCCCCCCCCCCCCCCCCCCCCCCCCCCCCCCNCCCCATTCCAGAATTTATATACGGATATGTATTAAAAAGCATTCATGTTGTAGTCAGGCACGGAAATGTTCAGAACCACCTAATTTCAGGTGCCAAAACGACATTAATTTGGCCTCAGTGTGAACATACATTTTACTTACATACTGACACGTTACCTTTTTTTAGGAATAAGCCATTCCTTTTTAGGTGTCCAGGATCAATTAAGGAAGGAGTCAGAGTTGCATATGGAATGAGTCTGTTCCCTGGAGGCCAGACCCTGCGTCATTTGCTGTAGGTGCTGGAATGTAGCTGTGACTGGAACGAGAGAAAAGACAATTTAAAGAAAAGACTCATGAGTTGCCTAGCTGTATGCCCTCTTGCACATCAGACTTTGTCCTTGGCTCTCACTGCTATGTCTGATTGCCTGAGAACTCTGATATTTCAGAGCTGGGAAGCATGGTTTTGTCTGGGTAAAAGTATGGGAGGAAAGGGCTTGAGTGGAGAACAGCTGCAGTAAGGTGGGTGAACTCAGCTTTGGCTTCTGAAATTTGTTATCTGTCTCCTTGTAAGGGCTGGGAGAGCCTCTGAGTAAAAGAAAAAATCAAGATAAGTGACACTAATCTCTGGGTCACTGATCTGTAGCCAGAGGTCCAGGTGGCATGGAATGGCCTGGACAAAGGTGAAACTGGCTGCAGCTTGATAGAGGAAAGGGAGTACGATATGAAGAGTGGCCAGGCTTTGGCGCAATCAAACTCACAGATGTGAGGAAAAAGGTAGTAGAAAAGGGAAACCATCAGTAAGGTGGAGTTCAGGGTCGAGAGTGACTGCTAAGCTCCAGCGTCTCTTGGTAAAGCTTTGTAATTTTTTCCCTCTTGCCGTTGCTGAGTGTCTGCTGCTTTCAGCGCTCTTTGGGGATGCCACCAGCCCTCTGATGCAGCAGCCACAGAATGTAAACAGAGGATTACCTGGGGAAAAAAAAGGAGTCGATCAGTTCTTGTAAGGAAAACAGCGCCTTCCATTCACAGTGACTGCGATGTTGTGGGGGTCCCCTTGCCTGCAGTTCTTGGAAGGAGCCTCCCAAGGGGCTCGCTGGCTCTCTGGGGATGCGCTCGGCCAAATCCTGGCCGTGTGGCGGGGCCACGTCCCCGCCTCTGCCGGGCTGCTGCACAAGGCGCAGTTGTGTCCCACGTCCACATCGGATCCCGAGTTTTCCGCTCTTCCTTGCTCTCCTTTACTCTGTCCTCAGTTTCCCTTTTCCCCTCCCCTCAAACCCGCTGTGGGCTCCCACCGCCGCCTTCCCCGCAGCCCGCGCGTTCGCCCGCGGGAGGAGAGGGGCAGGCGGGACGGGGCTGCGGGAAGCGAGGCGTGGGCATCTCCCGGCGCTCCGGGCGGCTCCGGGCAGCTCCCGGCACTCCGGGCAGCTCCCGGCGCTCCGGGCAGCCCGCGGAGGCGGCGGGGCCGCGGGGCGGCGGTGTCGGGCAGCGCTGCCGGGCGCTCCCGCCTCGCCCCGCCGGGACGCGGCACCGCGCAGGAGCTGCCGCCGGACACGGGCAGCGACCTAGAGCACTGGTGTGGCACTTTGGGAAAACCAGCCAAAAATCTCTGAAAAAGCAGCTGGTGGTGCTGGCGCGAGGCTGCGTTAAGCATATGGGTGTTACCCTGCCAGCATAGCGAGCATGAAGTAATACAGTATTGCTGCCCCAAAGAAATGGTCCGGTTCTGCTCCTTGGGGTTTTGTTCACCTTCCACGCATACAGGTGGATGCTGCTGCAGACAAGAAAGGCAGATCCAATGCTATGGCAAAGCAAGGCAGGAGGTGTAAGCAGCCGGGGAGTGCCCAGGTGCGGCACTGGAGTGCAGGGAGTCAGAGGATTCCTGAGCAGCAGCGGCAGCAGCAGAGTGTCTCTGAGCAAGTGTCAGAGTGTCTTGGCAACAGTACAAGATGTCTGCAACTTTCCTTCACTTATGCAGAAAACACGTCGTGTAGGCAGTGCAGTGGTGCATGAACACAGCAGTGTAGGCTTGGGTTTGAAATATTTGCATTGAAAGCAAAAGCTTTTTTGGTCGGTGTAGGGAGACTGAAAATTTTGTGACAGAGGCTATGGCATTTCTCTCCCTGGCCATTAATTGGTTGTTACAAATCTGCAGTGCAGTAATTCTCTCTCTCTCTCTCTCTCTTTTTTTTTTCTTTCTCCCTCCTTTCCTCTCCTTCAAATTATTTATTCTAATAGTAATATTAGTTTTCAGTGGTGTAGAACATGAACTAGTTTCTTTGGTAACCAAGTCGGTTACACACCCACACAAAGTTAGAATCTGCTAGGTGCAGACATTTTCTCTTTTAGAAAAGATGTGGGTTTTGAAAAGCACAACAGTAGGGCAGCAATATATGTCTCAGGGAGTTGTTTCGGAAGAAGTCCCATATACCATGTGCAGATTTATATGTAAGTCCTGATCTTTTGTTTACACACACATATGGAACTTGCATATATTACCAATATATTGATTTCTCTGGTGACTTCAGGATTATATACTTCTTGTCCCAATATTCCATCCTTCCCACTTTCTCCCTCACTCCTACCCAGTCTTAGAGAATAGGTGGCTGTGAAAGAGCATGCGGTAGGGATACAGCACAGGTGAATAACCTTGCAAATACATGCTATATTGCTTCTTAATTTACTTGGCACAAGTAAAAATTTGCCCCATTCTGTAATCTGCCTCCTGAATTCAGAGAGATGAAGTACAGCAGCTTTTGTAGATAACTTCTTTCTAGGGATTTCAGTAGAAAATTGACCTTTCTGTTTTGATTGGATTTTGAAAGCAAATAGGTACATGCAGGATTAAAACCAATTTGTGAATATGAATTGTAACAATTAATGTGACTAATAATCCCTGTCATATTGTCTAGATCATGATCAGTAGTTTATTGCAGAAGCAGAAACTTGTAGACTTTTATTGCATTTTCTCTAGTGACACGTCAAATCCTGACAAAATTAAAATGTACATTTTAAAACATACTTCTCTTGTTCCTCTATATGAGGCAAGAAGGCACTAGTACCTGAGAACTGAAAGGTAGCTATAAACAGAGGCTGAGCCCCGGCAAGGCCATTTCATTGCACTTGTCTGAATGAAGTGTTAAAGAGGAAACAAACAATAAATAGGAAAGAGTGGATTAGAAGTCTTACTTTCGTTCCTTTCCTGTTCTGAATCATCAGTTATAATAGTAGGTATGTTTTTAGTTAAATATGGTGTTTATGCTAAGGTAATGCCTTTTAACTGCAGTTCTTCCAAAGAGGGAAAAGCCTGACACAAATACAGAGAGCACCTGAAAGTACTCTTATGCAGTACTTGTTATTTCATAAAACCCCTTCCTGTGCTGCAACAAAGTACATGACATGCAGTGCAGTTCTGCACTAGAAAGCTGGAAAGGTTACATTTCACAGTTTTCAGGAGCCTGATTAAGTTCGAGCTGGGTGGTGTGCAGTAAGCACTTTTTACAGTACTGTGTAGTTAAAATTAATTCCATCATAAATAAAAGGTAATGAAAATATTAATGGTAAGGAAAACCCGACTTGAAGCAAACTGACGCTTATTGCTATCTTCCTGTGGGTCCGTTATTGTCATCCCATGGCCACATCGCTTTCCTAAGCCTGCAGGGAATGTTTCCCTCCGGTCTTCTGCACATTCTGCTGTCTCCTCCTGGTGCCAGACAGTTCTTTCTGCAGCATCTTTCCCAGGCTCGTCCTGTCTCTCATTGCCATAGAGACAGTGTGTGCCTGTCAGAGTCACTGCAGAGATGTGCTCATTCGAGCCTGGGGATGGCTGGAGAAGGCAGGTCATGGGCAGACCTGGAGGCTTAGGGTGCCATGGAGAGCATTTTGTGTCCAGGTCCTGATCTGTGTAGCTGTTTCAGTACAGAAGGGCAACAGACTCCAGAAATGCTCCACAAGTGAAATCAGCTCATGGGGTGCAGCCAAAAGGCCAAATCCCAATGCCCTGGGTCATCTGAGATATTTCTGTTAAAGATGACGCACAGCCTTAATTCATATTCTCAGCAGTAACCAAAAGGATTCCTATCTCTGGCCTGGTGATTCTGTGTGGTCCTGACCAAATGGTTTGCCTTACTTTCTTCTCCTCAGATTAAGGATATTATTTTCTTTCCTCCCTTTGTAGGGTAAGTGAGAGCCTAAAGCTGTGTCTGACCTAATCTCCATGCACATACATATTCCATATTTGCTCCAGAACAGGCAGTTGCAGCCCCTGAGCACTTCCACAAGCTTGAGCACCTTTGGTGCCTCGCCATGGGTGTGTAGCCACACATCCTGTGTGGAGAGGCAGGTTCAGGCCAAGGTGCTTTGAGACATGGTCCATCACCAGATATTCTCAGTCCTGCTTGTCGTAAGTAATGTTGGCACTTTGGGTCTAAAGTGCAGTTGGAGCAACAGGAGTGTAGGTGCCAAATACTTGGTGACAGTGTCTGCTGAGAGTGAGCATCAGCTTAGTTCCAAAGTAGAAGTTGCCCTGCTGTTGTAATAGAAGTGTATATGGTTACTGCTAGGGTGGGCAGCAGCTGTGGGGCAGAATGTTGTTTCTGCTGAACTGGTGCATGCCCTCTCCCATGCTTGCATGTGGGAGAAGTAGTGGGAAAGAAATGGTGAGCAGGGTGAGTCATGCCCCCACTTTCCCCACCTGGCCATGGCACTGGGGATACTGGGGCAGCACACTGCACCAGGGACAGACCCAGAACATGCGGCGTGTCTGTGTGCAGGCGTCTGGTGCAAAGACCCTTGTCCTGTGCTGGCCAAGTGTTGTCCCTGATGGTGAGACAAGGTTAACAAACATGCACTGAGGCTAATAAAGCTTGACTCTCAGTGGGGCTAATTAGCTTCTCTACAGCAACACTGCAAAATGAGTGGCAGCTCTGCAGCTAAATCACTGGGCACAGTCCCATGCAGAGCTGCTCTGCTTTCCTTGTCTGCCTGGGGAGAATCTCCTATTCATGCAGCAGTGGCAAAATAGCAAGGACAAGTTGCCATTGAGGAGTTGAGGTACAAAGGTGGTACCCATCATTATTGCTGTTTCTGAAATGATAGCTAAAAATAGCAAAGGCCATAATTTACAGATACATTTTCATGTTGATATCCTAATGCTTTCAGCCTTGGTTAGCTGCATTTTCCTGTTCTCTTTCTTAAATTCTCCATCTCTTCATGAAACGTGTCTTAGTCCACAACAGCCCTTAAAAACGTGTAAGGATATGTTAGCATGCAGGCTGCAGTAAGCACTGCTGTTACTGACTGTGAAGAGAAACCAGCTTGGAAGAAAACTTGATGTTAGGTGTACAAAGAAGATGGAGAAAACCTCTGCCTACAAGGTGGAAGAGTCAACGGATGTCTAGGGAGGAAATAAATTGTCCAAAATAGGAAGGGATAGGGGTCAGTTCCCCAGTTTTTATGCTCCCAGCCTTCTCTTGTGAATTAGGAACTGAAATTCATCATACAGCCCTAATTTAGAAATGCTCCAGTGTGACCCTTTATTATTTTTGGGTTTGTGTCGGAGTGCTTATGAATTTGCTTATTTACTGAAGCCAGAACTGTTGTCCTCACCTTGAAGGTAAGGGATAGAGGATGTGGCTCACTTACCCTCAGTGTGTGGAATCCATCTGCGTATCTGGTACTTGGGTCAGGCCTGTGTTTCCTTTTGTTTGGAGCTTTTCTGTGTTTAGGGTTGCCAAACAGCACCAGCTCTGAAGTGGAAGTGCCTAATGTCACAGAGGCCTTATAAGAGCTTTACAGTTCTTTCATCAAAACTTGGATTAAGCTCATAATAATGTCCTTTATGTGCTGCAAGTACGTTAACACACTTCTCTGAGACAGAGCCTGCTTCCATTACTCTGGTTCCTGTGGCACACAGGAATTATTGCCTCCCAGAGAAGTGTTAAGTGAAATGTCGCCAGGGGATTATCACCTCCCTTTCCTGCATGGTTTTGCTAAACTGAGCAGGAGAAAAGGAGCTCCCACTGCCTTGCTAGGAAGCCTTGAGGAGGAAGTCTGGTTTGTAATTTTTTTTCAGCAAGGGGGGAAGAAACATTGTTTTGCTGTATGTTTTTCTGGTATGAAGGGCAGTTCCACAGCTCACTTCCAACACTTCTAGCTGCCTTTGTGGAAAACAAGGCATGACCCAGGAAGATTCACCTAGTGTGAGGCTTTTCCTCCCCCGTTTCCTCACGTGCTACAAACACATCTCCAATGGGGTTTTACTGATCATACATTGCTTACAAGAACCAATGGTAAATTTAGTCACTTGTGCCTTTTGTGTTCATTGTATTTCTCATCTGCCAGCCTCTGCTGCCAGCACAAGCAAAATCTTTTGATCTTGGAGTCTTTTTCTCACCCTGGTCACTCTCATCTCCCCTAAGATGAATGTGCTGTACTGTGAATTCTGGTTATTATTCACTGTGATCATTGCCTAATGTGATTTATGCAAAACAGTGTTACCTCAGACAAGATGTGTGTACTCCCTGGCTTGTGTACACACACAGTTGACAGCATGATGAAAATAGTTGAAGTTGATATTTTATGATAATTAATAAATTAATCCTGGAACGTATTTCAGATGCGTAATGCTGTGGTGGCAGGTCATCATAAGATGCTTTCTACAGCAAATGTAATACTTGGAACAAAGATACATGGATTCAGGCAGTGATATATTAAAAACTAATTGTGGTGCAATGCTGATGCCATTTTAAAAGGTTAAACACTGAAAACTGCATTTGAGCCAAGCTGAGGGGCTTGCTTCCTCTTTAGCTTGCATTTTTTCCATGTGGTCCCAAACACACAAGGCATCTGATGAACAGAAGTAAAGGTGCAGCCCCTGCCTGAGGAGGAGCCTGGGCTGGGCACAGGGGGAGCAGCCCTGGCCTGGGGCTGAGGAGAGAACTGTGAGCTCCTGCACCACTCACTCCTGCCAGATATGGTCCCTCTTCTTGTCCTGACAAAGGATTATCAAATCTTCGTGGGAGAAATAAAGATCATGAGTGGGCAAGTAGATGTGAGGGAGGAGAGGAAGGGAGGTGAGGAAAGCAAGGATAACACCATTTCTCGCTGTAGCATGAATGTATCTCGGAGTCCATTTAATTGCAGACTTTCTTCTTCCTCCCTGTCTTTACCCTCCCACCCCCTCTCCAGACAGCTTGAGTGGGAATTGGAGTGAGGTGAGGGAGATGCTTTGGGAGTAAACTGAATATTAAGGAGTGTGTGGAGCGAAACACAGGAGCTTGGGAAAAGGCACCAGGTGTAGGGACACAACAGTCAGGTATCCTAAGGTAGGTCTGCAGCTGAGGGTGGCTTTCAAGTAGAGCACATAAAATCCTCCATCTAGACCTTTCTAGGATTTTGTCCAGGCATACTTTATAGAGGGAAAATTAAGGATGTTTAGGTTAGACCTGTTGACAAGGCAGTGGTGATGAGAGCTGCAGAAAAGGTCCATGTCACAGAGGGGGCAGGGAGGGGCATGTGGGACCCACATTGCTGAAGGTACAGCTGAGGATGTTGAACCTGGCACCCGCAGGGTGCAGGGAATTGCCTGCTTGTTGAGTTGCAGAACCAACACACCTAGAAAACTCTGGCTTCTTGTAAAGCCTCCTGTGAGAGATTTTATATTCTGTGACTCAGCTCCCATAACTGCTAAAGAGAACAGCAGTGTATTTGTCAATGTCAGGGGAGTTAGCGCATCAGTGCTGGAAAATTGCTGTGAGGTCTTTGGATGGACAGTACCACGAAAAGCACTTTAGTCATAGAATCATTGTAAAAAACACTTAGCCTGGTATCTTACCATTTTTGTTTTAAACCAGATTTTTTAGTATCATATTCAGCAGAATGAGCTAGCATTGCTGTTAATTTAAAAGTGGCTTGCAGTGTCTTTTCTAGTTTCGTGATTTAAAAAAAAAAGCCTGCTTTGTTTTGCATGTTGGTTGCCTTTTTTTTCCTTTTTTTTTTTTTTTTAAGGAATAATTTGTCTTTCTTTTTTGATTTTATGTTTAGGAGACATCAGGTTAGATCTTGATGAAAATTTAAGGGTTTTTTCCTAACATTGACTTTTATCCTGTCAAGGAAAAAAGAGATATTATCAACATTTAAAAAAATATATTCTCATAGGAAAACAATGAAATGGGCATAAATACAGTTTCTGAATTACATTTTTTCTAACTTTTTTAGGCTGTTGAAAATGTTACTGTCATTCTTTACCCCAGCTGGAGCCAAATGTAGGTCTTGCAAGTAGTGGGAAAAGGCTGTTTTTAACAGGGGAGGTGAGACTGCTCAGGAAAAATGTCCCAACCAAACGTGGGCGTGGACCAAAAGCTCACAGCAGGGGAATGTACCATTACATTGAAACCCAGCCAAACTGCTTCAAAACATAAGCATTTTGTGTCAAAATAAAATATTTACATCTGAAATGGAGTCGAGTTAAGTTTTTGTGGTTAGTGAAAACAAAAAGTATCATCAGATCTCCTCCTCCCCACCAGTGTTTGATTCTGTAGGATATGCATTAGCCACTAAAATATCTTTCCAATATAAAACTTCTAGTTCATTTCTAGGTAGGATGAATCCAAAATATAGTGAGTCTAGTGAGTGTCTCTTAATCTCTCGAATGCTTTAATATAAATTGCTAGTTGCTACTGAGAATGAGTGTGTTCTGAAGCGTTGGCTGGTAACAAGAAGGGATAGTGTTATGAGAAGAAGTTTGCTAAATAAGTAACTTTGTACTTCGGTGAGAAGTATTTTAATGTTACTTTTTCTATAATTGGCTCAAACTAAGTTGCATTTAATATTGTCGGTCGTGATAGAAGTCTCAAGTGATGCCTGTGCAACAAGATGTTCAAGTATCTATGTATGTGATATAAACCTATGTTTAAGAGAATTCTGTTAAATTTAAGACCAAGATTTTAGCCCTCGATATACAACACACTAAAAAAGAAAAAAAAAAATCTTAATTCTAATTCTACCTACATGTCATTGCTGAAAAACCAGAAGGAAAAAGTGGTGTGACACCTAGAGTACACCTATAATGATTTAATTTACTGCAGAATCATCCATCAGCAAAATGATAACTAGCCAACCCTTTTGTCAACACAGCAGTACAAAATTTATCATTTATGTTTGTAGGTAAACAAGAGAGTTAATGAACCAGAGACAAGCTGGTCATGATGGGCAAGAATTTAGGGGTTCTGCATTGTCTTCTCCCTTGTTCATCCTTTCATACCTGTGCTATTTTGATTTGGCACCAATTTTAGTCCTGTTTTACACTTGTCTTGCACTGCACTAAATAATTACACCAGGATGAAGAAAGTTGCAAATCAGTCTTGACATATTTCATAGAGCAAATTGCAGGAACCATAGTTAGGACTCTTTAGGTGCTTGCCCTGGTTCTACAAATCACTTTTTATTTGACCTTTGACAATTAAATTTTCTATGTTTCTGTTTACCTGACTGTACTACCTCCTGGGGTATTATTAGGTGTAATTTATCTATCACTCAATATGCTCTTATAAAATATTTTGAGATCTCTGCTGAAAGACACCAGGCAAGTGCAAAATAAAATTTAGAAGGATAATCCACCTATTAAACTTGCATTGTTCTCTCTTTGATATACTGGGCTTTATTAACAGAATTTTATCCAAAATGTTTATCAAGTAGAGATGGAGAAAACTAGGAGAGGGTTATCAAGATCATGGGTGTTTAAAAAGATTAAAAATTTCAAGAAGTGGTTAATGGGTCTCTTTAGGCATGATATGACGCTGAGTCTTTAAAAACAGCTTAAATAAATTAATATTTGCATTAATGTTTATTACTCAGCAAGGCATTGTCAATGTCTCTAACTTGCAAGCCAACCATGAAAAAACAGATAGAGTTAAAAAAAAAATCTGTGAATACTGCTAGGCAGAGAGGACAATTTCTAAGCTTTCTTCATATCTTTTAAATGAAAATTTCAGTCACTTCAGAAGAAGAAGTAGAATTTCAAAGGTACTTGTCTGACCTCATGCATTTCTGTGACTGTAAGGTTTAAGATTGCAAGTCCTCACTTAAGGTAGGCAAAAAAGATATTTTTTTTTGCTAGAAATTCTTTCTTGGATGTGCAATATCACCTTCATAGAATTGAATTTTCTAAATAGAATCGAATTTTCTAATGAAGATGATTGTTTTTGGTCAGAAAAATTTTTGTCTAGACTACTCTGTTACAAACAATAAACTATAAATTCTGTCCAAAATAATAAACTAAAAACTCTGTCTGAAGTTTCATTCACTGAAAACTATCCATTACTCTCCTTACACCAGTGCCAACTGGGAAGGTTTTGCAATGGCTGCCCCAAGAAAGTGAGAGCAGCTGGAAAACTAACCCGAAACTCACAGGTGCCAAGGGAGACCACTGCAGAATCTAGAGACACGATGAATAAATAGAGCCAGGTGCAAGTGTTAATGACAATTTTAATTTTTTTTATCATTTGAAAAGTAGCCCAGCATTATGAGACAGTCTGCTGGACATGCTACGCTGTAAACCGATAATGGAGGAAAAACGGATATGCAGCCATCAGGGATGGCAGCTGTAGAAGCTGAAAGAACTAGTATTTTATAATGAAGGAAGTATGGAGAAGTATGTATTGTACATAAAATGACTCCAGACATGATGTTTAGACTGTGTATTTTTTTCATTTAGAAATCAATCCTGCACGCTAAATTGCTGTGGTAACATAATTTCTTACCTGATTGATGGGGCATATCTCCCTCTTCAGAAGTCACAACATGGAAAAAACCCCAACCAACAAACCCTTTGCTTATTGCAAAATGCTGTATTCTGGGATTTGGGGAACTTGCAGCTCCACCCAGGCAGCAGAGCTGGGAGCCCTGCTCGATGCCAGCTCAGGCTGCTGACCTGGCTTTTCTTCAGGGAGCACTGCAGCCCTTTTGCCTCCTACTCCCAGCCGAAGCTGCAACATAATAAGGTTATTTTCTCCTGGCTGCAAAGAAAGAAAGAAAGCAATTCAAAGGGTGTCATACCTATGCTGAAATACTTGTGAAGGCCTGGCATATTATGGGATAGGAGAGTCATTACAGTGTGTAGAGATAAGAAGATAATTAAACTGATGCAAAAGTGATTTTTGCGCTTTTCTCATTCTCAAGCTGAAGGCACATCTTTATCTATAGATATATCATGGAAACATCATAGTTTGTCTTTAACAGAAGCTTAATTTTGTCTGATTTCCAGTGGAAGTTCTCAAGCCCAACAGATGAATGTCTGATTCTCTGCCACCCTGCACTCTGGGTAGTCACTAAATTTTGCAGAAAATACCTCTTTGTGCTACCAAATATAACCCTGCCATTCACCTTTGTGGCAGAATTTTTGGCTAGAGTATGGGTACCACCTTCTTTTTCATTCTGCAAGGCAGTGGAGGTTCAGACCACAGGATAGGAGGCACAGTTATGTTGCTGCTGTGTCCTCAGCATGGCATATCTTTATGTTTCACATTTTCTTCCTCTGGGTGGAAAGTGGTTCAGCTCTGTATGAACTTCTATTCAACCATCACTAATTCTGGTTTAAGGGGTACAAGTTATAGTCTGTCATGCTTTCTTTGGAGACACAAGCTATTGAGGGACAGGCAGTAATAAATACTGTCCTTACAAGCTAGAAGCTTCTGAGTGTTGGTGCTGCCAGGCTGCCACATTCTTAGAGGTAGCATCGCACCCTGGTGGCTGATGATCCTGTCTTGAGTGATTAGCCTGCTGTGGGTGGTTGGACACAGGCAATTTCTTTGATTATATAGCTGTTCAATATAGGAGATAGTGGAGGCCTGAATTGCCATGGAATGAAGGCACTTTTAACCCATCAGCTGACTCAGAATGAGGTAAATCTGTGGGTGGAACAGTGGTGTCTGTGAGCACAACACCAGGCCTGGTGAGGCTTTTGTGCTCTATGCCAGGACTCCTCACACAGGGTAAGTCCAGCACGGGGGAAGCTGCTCTCCTGCTGGCTCACAATTCCCTTTCTATACACGACTCAGCTCATCATTATGCCAGGTTTTTTTATCAGCCAAGAAGTTGTAGGAAGTAAAAACCCTTCGAAAAACAAAAAATACTGATCAGTAGTTTATACATTGGTTGTGGAATAAATTATTTGTGAGCATCACTGCACTGCTCTGTTGCGAAGAGTTATAAGCCCCTGGCTTTGCTTACTAAGTCCTGGCCAAGCCTTCCTTGGTTGTTTCCATTCTCTCTGGCATTTCCTTTTCCCATTGCTTTATTCATAAGGAGATGATTTTTATCACTCTCTGCTCAGCAATAATGTGGTTCCTATCCTTCTTGCAAGAAGAAATTTCTTATTCTTTTTATTACATATAATCATTCTTTCCTTAATTTATATCATGTCATGTATTATTCAGTGACATCTCTTGGCTCTGATTACAGGTTCTATATAATCTTACACACTTCAAAAATGATTGTTTAAATTACAATAAAATAATATCCAGCTCATTTATCTGCTGAATTTGTCTTTCATTTGCAGTTATCGGGGCCAATGTTTTATACAAAAGAACTTTCTTGAGGAGCCTTGCAGAGAGGTGGAGCTGATGTGCTGGGATTCCTTGAGAAAGACAAGAAAACAGCTCTGGGAAGTACCACCTGCCTCGGGGGAGAGATGTTGAGGTTTGGAGAGAAATGGCACAGAATCTTTGATTCACTGGAGGCCTGAACCAGGATGCATTGAAGACAGTGGGAGCAATGTCAAATGACGGCAAATTGTGATCTCAGCAGATTTTCAAATTCTTCCAAAAAAAGAAAACTGAATGAAACATCCTTATACTTACCACCTACAGACAGACTCAGAGCTCATCCTAAGGGACATAAAAACTGCCACAATTCCTCTGCTCTCCTCCAGTGCCCTGAGCCAGCAAGAGCTGAGTGTGGTTTGATTTGGTCTGAGATGGAAAGAAAACTCATGCAGGAGGTGAGACCAAGGGAGGGGTTACTTTTAGGAAGTGGAGAAATGAGGAGAGGCTTGAAAAGCTGCTCTTCCTTGACCCCGATGAAATTAATTTTCATACCTTTTCTCCAGATCAATGAAATCATCTGTGTTGTGGTATTTCCCCATCAATCCAGATAGAAATTGCTTCTATTAGTCGTTAAGTATTGTGGTAGTGTTATGAAAACCCTGTTGGAAATTGGGCTGCTGTGGTTTCAGCAGTGGACATGCACAGAGGACAGCATATCTGCTCCTTTTAACTCCTAGTTTCAGACAAAATTTCTGGTCTTTCTCTATTTACCCTTTTCCTATGTATTTAGAATATCTCTGGTCCTCTTCTGGATCCCAGCTACCTGCTTTCTGTTGGAGAGGGAAAGAAATTCCTGCTGTGCTGTTGAACAAACAATAAGCTGCTGTGCAGTCATGCCTGAGCTAAACCCTGAAATAAAGCTACTAGAAATGCTCAGGCTTCTCTTTCTTTGTGAACACCCACTGACTCAAGGGAAGAGACCTGTGAGGGATTTTTCAGGATACTGTTAGGACTGAGTACAGTCTATGGGAGTTACTGGTCTAAGCTGGTTACCCCTTCAGGTCCCTGGCCTCATGAAATAATTAAAGATGTCCTTATGGACATTTCCCAGAAAGATGTATTTTTTCTTCCTCCTTCAGTTTCCCTCCACTTCAGAAGAGGCTGCTGGATGTTCCCATACCTGGAGCAGCTCCTCTGGCCACATCTATGTCAGGAAGCTATGTCTTCCTGACATAGCTTGTCAGGAACTATTTCATAGGGAAATCATTCCTTCATGCCTCAGACCTCCTCCCAACCAGCTCCAAGTTCAGATGCCTTGAAGTGAGCGCAAATCCGGCCCAGGAATTGATGTTGTCTAACTTCATCTTCTCAACCTAGTGATACATCTAGGTCCTGACCCACTGGACAGGCCAAACTGATATCCATATTTTGTAATTTGGGCCTCTTTCTAATGAATAATGGCACATACCAAGGAGGGGGAGTCTCTTTCAGGGTTACTTCAAACTGCTACAAAGATACTGCTGCTGTGTGATTTCGGGCCACAGGTCCGGATTTCAGCTGCAACTTTCTCACTTTCGAGGGAGAGGGAAGGTGCTGGGTGACTGTGCCTAGTCTGAGCCCCTTAGATTATCCTTTCTGAACTCAACTTGGATTAGATGTGAGTCCATCTGCAATGGGCGACCCCTCCCCAGCTTGCATTGCTAGGATGGAACAGAGACCACTGCTAACACTGAATCAATTCCTATTAGCAAAACGGCCAGCTGGAAGCTTTTATTTGCACTCCCAATGCCAGGGAAAATAACAAGTTTCTTACCCTCCTCACACAGACAGCTCCTACAGACTTTTATCAAATAAAAACAAGGGAGGGTTTTTTTGTTGTTGCTTTTTGTTGAAGATTCCTGACTGAAAACCTGCAGTACCCACTCTTCTCTCTGGTTAGGATCCAGCACTGCAGAAACTCATTTTCACTATACTTCAGCTGAAAACTTTAGAGACTGCGGACAGGAGTTGGAGCAGTCTCTGGATGCTGATTCTTGTCAGGTTTATAGATGTATTCCTAAGCAAGCCGTTTCTGCTCTCTGCAGGATGTTGCTTCTATCTCTAAGGGCTAGGTTATGTAAAAATAATGGCAGAAGCCTGCCTTAACCTGGCGAAAAAATGGAATAACAATTGTTCAATGAAATGCTGGCTTTTCAATCAATCCTCCTTCCCAATTAGTGCTGCATGGTGGAGCTAATCTTTCAATAATAATGGAAGAAAAAAAAGAAAACAATTTGGTTGATGATTGATGGGAGAAAACCTGAATACGTTATTAAAAGTAACAATCGGTTGTGTCTAGAGGGGTTTAATAAAAAACATTTTTGATGGAAATCTTAAGACAGATTTTTCAATATGAAAATAAACTTTAATGTAGCCTGGTGTGACCTGGGGAGAGAGGCTGCTCTCACTGGCTTTACTTCATGCACTGTGGAATGTTTCTGTGGGCCTCAGCAGGCCCTATTGGAAAAAATGCGTTTTGCTGGGGGTATCCAAGTGTGGAGAGGAGCAGAGTGGGCCAAGTCAGCCATGAGATGTGGTTTTACAACACTAGGAACGAACACAAATCTGAGTTGATACATCTTAGTAAAAAGGCTGATTGTAACTTATAATTCCTCTTTGGCTGGGCACTTCTTTTCATTCACCAGTAGCTCATTCTTTCCAATCCTCGTTTTGAGGGTTGATACAAACTAGTCTGAAATTGTAGGCTGAAAATGTTATACTAGCTTGCTGTAGGAAACATTTCCTGGATTATAATTTTCTTATTTTACTGCAATATTAACTCTAGCAAATAGCGTGGGGGGATATGGTCTTTTGCTACTGACCTGCATTTGAGGAAACAGAGCTGATAAAACTCATGCACTTATATCCCGAGTTGGATATCAGCCTCGGTATGAAAATAGACACTAAGCCAGAAAAATAAGTTTCTTTCATCTAGGAGAAAAAGGCAAGAAAAATCAGAAAGCCTTTTCTAAGGTGGTTGGATTGCTTCACTCTTATAATGTCTTAGGAAACATGAAATTACTAAGAATACCCTAAAAATGTATGAGTTTATGCTGTCTAGTAGCTCCTCCTATCTTAACCGTGCTTATTAGGAGGCATTACAGGTTCCCTGAAGAACCCCAAAACAAGCCTCTGAAGTCTCTTACCTGGCTTTCATTGCAGTGGTGTGGCACGGCCTGGCCAGTTAGTGGTGGCAGCATGGATGCTGGAGTGATGATCAAAAGGAAATCGATCTGAACTCTGCATTAAAAATAGAAGCTTTCCTGTGCCCTTTCTCAGGCATAAAGAGCTGGTGGGTGTTGGTTACAAGCTCTCATTTTGCACTACTGTCCTTGAGTGTGGAGGTGTTGACTCCGTTCAGCTTTAACTATTTCAGCACAAGTGTAAATGCCCCTGCAGTAGTGATTCGTAATCTCACATCACTGCCATGGTTCCTCCCTTTGTGAGCCAGGGCAGAAGCTAACTGATTGCAACCAGGCTTTAAACAGAAATGTAATTAGATACAAGTCACCATTTCAGGCACTGTTGCTGACAGCTAGGGGATTAATTCTGCTCTTACTTATTAAGCATATGCTCCAGATTTTTGATATAATTTAAGTTGAAGAGAATATTACATGACAGGCATCCCTTTAAACTTTTACAACTTCTTGGATCTCCTTCCAGTGTTAATTGTAATCCCAAGTGATGAGCCTACCCATTTAACACAAAGTCAGTAAATTGTTCTGCCTCTGGTGGAATGGTTGCTGGGTGTGGGGAGTCATTCTGCTGCTCCTCTCTGTGTGTGCAGCCAAAGCTGGGTGAGGAACTTAATCCTGCAGTGACTGGCATGAGCTCACTGGTCACAGGGAAAACAAAACTGTCTTGTAAACTGCTTGGTCTTCCCCTCTGCTCCATTCTGCTGTTCCTGGCTGTTCCCCTCCTCCACTTATTGTGGAAGAAGCTTTGGAGCTCCCTCAACCCTTGAGGCTGTGGCAGCTGTCACCCTAACAAGCATTAGAGGTTTTACTTAAGAGCTGTAAGACAAAAAGCATCTCTTAACAATGCAACTTGCTGCTGCAACACCACGAGTACTGCAGTCCTTGGGCTTGGGTTTTCAAAGGGCTGGGCAAGCCTTAAGGGGCCATAAAACTCACATAAGCAGCTAACTTCCAGCAAAGTCCTCTATAGTGCTCACTGGACAAGCTGGGTTAGAGGAAGATGACAACATGGTTATTTCACTGGGTGGATTTAGAGTTGGAGCTTCTGCTTCTCTTGCAGACACAACATGGTTTTTGGTTACTTTGCCTGGGGAGACTGGGGGATCCCATTTGGCTCCCAAGCCATGGCCTGCAGTAGCCACTAGAGGCTGGGAGATGACAGTGGCAGCAGAGCAAGCGTGGGTGAGCATCCACCCCTCTGTGGGCTGAGTGGTCTCCTGTGGGTAGCTCTGTGACTATTTCCCCCCATTTGTATAGCCAAAACTGATAGTCATGCTACTAGCTGAGAGAAGGGTAGCAAGGAACTTGAAGCAGGCAGCTGCATTATGAAAAGAAGCCTTGGCTTTTTCCCTCAGCAACATGCTCAGCTAGTTAATGCTGGTGTAGCTGCATTTGAGCAATATAACCCACCTCCATATTGTATTATTAATTCTATAACAATTGTGTTGCTATTCTGTGCCATGGATGGGGTTTTTAACTATTTCATTAGCTCAGTGGGAATGGTACACAGAAACAGTTTAATTCTGTAGGATTATAATGAGTCACAACACTCAAAGGAGCAAATTCCAGGATACTAGAACAAAATTGGACACTGCCAGCCTCCTCACAGCACAGGCTTCAGCTAAGATCACTCTGACTAAAATATGCAGCTAAGGCACAGCTGAACGTGACTCATAGGAAATAGTATGCTGACCTGAATACACATGCTGAGTACATGCTGTGGGTGGGTAGCTTAAATGCTTTGTAAAACCGTTTCTTTTAGTCCTATTTTTTCCACCAATAAAAAAACCTGAGCTTTAATAATCTGAGTTTCCCCTCTGCCCTGCAAAAGCAATAAATATACTGTCCCTCCCCACTCCCAACACCATGGGTTTCTCTGTTACAGATTTATGTAAACAGGCTTCTGCCAAATCTGGTGCTGACGAGTAGTGGGAAGGATTTGCAGCTGGGAGATGTTGGAGGTGGTGTGAGGTAAGGGAGGGGGTTTGGGTGAAGTGATGGGCTGCCAGTGTGGATCTGCAAGGACTGCTACAGCTGGGTGGAGGCACAGGCAGGTCCCTGCACAGACACACATGCTGCACTGGCCGAATGCTTTGTTTTAAATTTTTTTTTTTGTGTGTTGTCTAAGGTAGATACAGACTGCTCAATGAAGTCACTTACCAATGCAAAAATACAAACGCTGATAAGATTATTATGCCTGTTAGTTTACAATAGAAAAAAGTTCACAATTCCTAATCCCTACTTTGAGTTAGAAAAGAGGCATACAGTGATGAAACTTCTTTTATTCATCCTCTCAGGTGTTAAGCAGCATGAGCATTAGGCAGGCAGTGTGTTTATAGCCTCACATAGCAATTCCCACTGACTGCATTTGGGCACACATTCCACTACAGGCAAAACTTGCCTCCGTTAGGGGAATTCAGGGAAAAAGAGGAGCTTATGTTTTCTTGACATTAATGAGAGGGATCTGGCATTAACTGAAAGTAATTGACAACATTAGGGCAATGATAAAGAGCTGGCCTTGTTGCCAGAAAGAGAGATTAGAGGGAGAGACTTTTTTTTTTTGCATCCAAGAATTATTCCAGAGGCAAGGAAGTGCATTCTTTCTAAATCCATAGGGATATATAATGGATCTACTTAAAATTTCATATTGCTGCACAAAACCTTTCAGTCTCTGAAACAGTGAGCTCATATTTTTTCTCACTGTGGAAAAATATAGACCAGGATTGTACTGTCTATTGGAACCCATGGTCTGCAGCTGAACTCTTGCTAAAGAAAGTGAGTCCATGAACACATTTCCATGACATAGTAAATTACTGTGTGCCAGCTGAGATGTGCTGACTGGGAGAGGAGATTGCACCGATGGATGAAACACTTTATTTTTTCATGTTTTTTTTTTTCCTTTTGTATGTTTTTGTGCTAAATAATTACAGAGGATAACAATTTATGAAATGTAATTCACTGGTGTAGACCCACATCAGGGGCATTTCTGCCGTGCTTAGGCATTTGATTATATTTCATCGACTGAATAATCCTAAATGTACATAGGACTGAAGGTAATTGGGTGCCTCAAGACCAAGGGCAGGACTATGCAGCTGGGACTTCATCACTGTTTAACATGGAGTGAGTGTATAGCAACAGGTCTACCTGAATTTCTTGAATGGATAATTCAATTTAGAAAATACTTTTATCTACGCAATCTATCTGTGTAGCTCATCTAAAGACATCATGTTCATATCTGTTTCTTACAAATAGGAGTGAGGCACTGCTTAGCTCACTTTGAACTTTCGAATCACCAAAAGTATGTGACTGATTTTAGAACAAAGACACCAAATGAAAAACAGCGAGTCACCAGGATGAGATGGTATTTACCTCAGCATTCCAGAGAAATGTGGGGATAAAACAGCTCAGCTACTAGTTGTGGTGTAGAGACTCTCTTGCAGAACTCCTTGGTTTCTGCCATTTGTTAGGAATTAAATAAGTTGCTGATTTTTAGGGGGACTAGGGAAAATCTGATGCCAAACATCTGTACTGAGCAGACCTGTTGAATCAGGAAAGAGTATAATCCATGGAAGGAAGAATGAATATCATGTTTGGAGGATGTCACTCCACATTTTTTGTAGTGGAAAGGTGTGTCTCCTATTGGTATTCTTTGCATGTAGCTGCAGCAGATCTGGTTGACACTACCCACTTAAATTTACAAGTAGCTTGACATAGAATGGAATGGAATGGAATAGAATAGAATAGAATAGAATAGAATAGAATAGAATAGAATAGAATAGTTGGAGGGAACTTACAAGGAACATCTTGTCTAACAGCCTGACCACTTCAGGGTGACCAAAAGTTGAGCACATTGTTAAGGACATTGTCCAAATGCCTCTTAAACATTGATGGCTTGGGCATCCACCACCCCTCCAGGAAGCCTGTTCCATTTTTTACCACCTTTACTCTCAGTAAAGAAATGCTTCTTAATGTCTCTAAAACCAGACTAAACCTCCCCTGACAATACAGCTTTGAACCATTCCCACACATGCTCCCACTGGATACCAGGGCGAAGAGATCAGCACCTCTTTTTATTGATTTCCCCCAAGATTCCTTTACAAGCCTAGGCATCCAAGGACAAGAAGAAAGGCAAAAAAGTAAATAGTTGATAAAAGATAGGTAACAGAGAGTTAAAACACTAAGTTTTCCCAGTGAGGAGAGATCCAGAATGCTTTGTGCCAAGACCTGTGGAATTCAAAATATGAATTTATGAATTAATTTATGTATAATGTTCTGTAAAAGTGGGTGAATATAGACTGTTGGCAAACTTGTATTGATGATACTAAATTCTTCAGAGTAGCAAAGATGAAAGCTGATTGTGCAGAACTTCAGAAAAATATTGCATGGCTAGGGACTGGGCAGTAAAATAGGAAAAAAAGAAAATTTAATCTAAAATGGGACATACTGGAAATCAACAATCCTGACTTCATACATAAGAATGATGGACTAAGCTGGCCATTAGCACTCACCAATCTATGGAGGTTGCTGAGTACATGGAAATCACCTCAGGCTCTGAAAGTCCCTGAGCTGCAGATTGGTGGAGGCTGGAGGAGCATTCAGGGTAAGTAGTTTATTTGCCTCTTTGTTAGACTCCACTTTAGGTGTCTGGCTGCTGTTGAAGACAGAATTTAGCATCTGACCATCCGTCAGACACAGGACTGCTGTTATTTCTATTTTCTTACGCTTTCAAAAATCTCCCTCTTTATTGTGTTTACTGTCTGAGCCACAGAGAAATACTTCTCACTTTGGAGAGAAAAAATTATATTCGAGTGTGTTGGCTAAATCCAAAACATTTAATGGTATCTTTGTGTGTATCTAGAGAAAATGAGAAATGAGACATATTGAACCCGTGATACTTGGAAAAGTACAACTGTTCGGAACAAGTTCATGCATCCTTAGGTCAAGATACATGAAACTGAGTTATGGGTTTATTATACTCCAGTCATGGCAGTGAAAATATTTATTTATAATTTAATCCATCCATTATAATGCTTGCTTATATTTTTCTCTTTTTAGACTATAATCATATCAGAACACATATTCAATCATACTGGTTTTGGGGGGAAAAGGTATTTTAAGGGAAAATATTTCTGTATCTCAGATTCAATTAAAGAAAAGGGGTTTTGCCTGGTATTATTTCTCATTTTGATGTCAGATAACACAGTTAAAATGGAAAAAAGGAAGTTTTAAAACCTGCATACTGCTTAACACCCAGGAATTTCTGGATATGCAAATGAGAGCACCCATATGCAAATGTCACTAGAAAGTGCTTTGATAGCATTTGCCGAAAATGTATGTGCATTTAAATCCTTGTATAGAGAGGATCATGCAATCATAGCATTGTATAGGCTGCAGGGGTATTTTGGAGATTATATGATTCATCCTCCCTGCTAAAAAAAGGTGAAATTAAAAATTAAGCCTAGGTTGTCCATGAGTTTTGAATATTTCCAAGGCTGGTGATCCTTTGAACTTTCTGGACACTGGTTCCAGTGTCTGACCACTCTCATGGAGAATTGCTCACCACATGGCTAATTGCTTTAACTTGTGCCCATTCCTTCTTGTTCTTTTGCCCATCAGCTGTGGCAATGAGTACATCCCTTCTGAGCCCTCCCTTCCTGGTTAAGGACATTGCAGCTGCCCCAACCAAATGTCCTGTGGTGTGGCCCCCAGACCATCATGGTGGCCCTCCCTCCATTGGACTGGATTGAGTGTGTCAGGCTGTTTCCTCCACTCCAAACCACGCTGCTCCCCTCCACCTCACCTACAAACCCCCTAGACATGAAAATCTCAGTATAAGCTGAAACAGGAAAATTTACTTTTTTCATGCAAAATTTACTGAGCACCGGCCTGGAGTAGCAAGCCCTGAAATTTTTGACCTCTCTGCCTTGATGTGCAATTTTTGGCACTTAAGTACTTGTTGAAAGATGGTCACAGATCATATTTGTGAATATAGTTTAAACATAAAAACATGTGAATATTATGCAAAGATCATCTGGTCACCTAAAGGTAATAGTCAGAAAGTATGAATGGATGTGACATATTTTCAAATCGGTTCAATGTCCACATGGCCACCTTTTCAGAACAGCCTGCGGTGTTTCAGGGTTGCAATAAGGAGATGGCTTCAAAGCCCATTTGAAAAATGGGTCCTCTTCCACACCCTGGAATATGTTGGGATACAATCATGTTTTAACCTCAAAATCTAGAAACTAATGAGGATTTTCTCTGAATATTTGTTTCTCAAATCCCTTTTATTTCTGTTTACTTGTGATAAAAGTTTTTGAAGAATCAGCCCTGGGCTTACTGAGGTGCTTAAACATATGCCTAATGGAGAGAGTATCCCAATGAAGCCGTCTGGTTAAATCCACTTAAAGTCGGGAATGTGTTTGTGCTGTGGGAAGAATTGGTCTTCATCCTTCATATTTAACGAGAATAGGGACGTGTGCAGAAAAGACAGCCCTTTGCTTTTAAAATATTTGGGCTTTTTGTCCCTTGATATAGCCACTTCCTCAGTCTTAGCAGGATATTCCCTTCCAGGAGTGAAGTGCGTCATATTTTTGCACATACATTCAAGCAAGATTTCTTGTCTTAAATGTCACCTAATTTGTCAACTTTATTGCAGAATGGGGAAATGATGCTGAATGCAGCTGTCACCTTCAGTGCTTGGCCTTGGCAGGTTTTCCAGCAAGAATGAGTTTTACAGCTTGTCTACCCTCCAGCCCTGAGTTATCTGGAACTGCTTTTTACCATTATAGCTGCTCAGCTGCAATTAAGAGGGCATCTGAGTATTTGGGAATTCCTTGGACCATTTGTTTGAGCGACTCTAATTACACTAGGAATTTATTTTTTTATATTCTGCCCTTTTAATTACCTAGAAGCAGTTTATTTGAGAGGAAATTATCTGTTTTGTTGGGAAATTTGTTGTCTTGTAAACTCAGTATTTCAGTGACACAACTGTAGCTTTTACCTAGAGCTGGGCAAAATCCATCAGCTTTGTGTCAGTAGACAATTTGTGAGAATTTCCACCATTTCATATGACTCTTAATGTTTCTCTGTTGCTGTGGGCTTTTTTGTTTTTCATTTAAAGTTAATACAACATACCCATATTTGCATCAAAATACAGACAAATGGACACATACCCACATTCCACCTCTCCTCACCAATCCAAGACTATATAAGTTAAAAAGGAAATCCCTGCTGTTTAGGAAAGACCATCCTGCTTTTGGGTTTTATTGCATGTTTTTTTGTATACTTCCGAGCTGTTTCTGTCCAAAGGCAAGACTTGTGCTTTGATTTTGATGACTGTAAAGAGTTTCTAAGCCTCCAAAAGACTACTTAGAGAGGCCTTCCCATTGACATCAAATAGCTTTAAATCCATGGAGGCTCATTCTGAAGACACCAAAACAAATTCTGACTTTTTTCCAAGCTCTGCATTGTAATATTGATGTTTGCAACTTATCTGCTCTTTCCAAAATTTTTTTCCTCAGTTGAATTAAGAATTACTAATTTCTTAAGCTATAATATGTATAATAAAACCATATATAAAAGAGTGATACTCTAGAATCACTTGTGGGAACCTTTTATCTTAATGTGCTTAGTATCTGTATGTATTGTCAATAAGGTTTCTAGTAGATATTATACTGAGATTAATCTAGTAGATTAATTATACTGAGACTGTTTAGCATGCATTTGAATACTATTTATTATAAGTTCTGAGTCTTAAAATCACAGGTTTCTGTTAGAAGTCATTAGCCTTTTAATAGAATGGATTTTCCTGACAGTAGAATTTCCTGCAAGTCCTGAGTAATTTGTCACCATTTCAGTGATAATGAAATTTACAAAAGAAGTTCCTTCTGTGCTTTCTCAATGCACAGCTGTCAGCCAGATATCATCTGGACAAGAAAGAAAACTTCGACAGCAAATGCAAGCTGCTTCTGCTTATCAGACTGGTGGTAGCAGGGCACTCTGCATCCTCAGCCACTGCACAGTCACTGCGGTTTTCTGCCACACCAGTAGAAAACATTGGAGTTTGGAGAAGGAAGGCCAAACATGCTTCTCACTGTACCCGAGGCAGCTTTTCACAGGTCCTGTTCTTGGTCTGTTCTCCATGTCCTCCACTGTAGCAGTGCACAAGTGGAGAGGAGAGTTTCTAGCGTAAAACGGGACTGCAGTGGTTTAAGAGGGATGTTTGTGTGTTGTGCTCAGGTGGCTGCAGAGCCAACAGCTTTCCTGATGCACACAACGATCACACAAAAGGATAGTTCTGCCCTGCCAGCTCCAGAATTAATGTCCAAAATAGTTCTGTGTTTTACTGGGTTCCATGTGTCTGGACAGCCAGCTGAGGCTGATGACACAGGCTGGGCAGCAGCAAGAACAAGGAAGAATACAAGACGATCTCTGCTTTCACTACAGGCACAGCCCCAGTGCTTAGGAGTGACAGAGGATGTGGGAGGTAGGCGGCAGTAAGTCAGCACATTTGCCCTTATAATGTTGCCATATGTGTCAGGGAAACTCATGTCATGGACTTACCACTGATGGAAAAGGTGAGAGCTGGCTCTCCTTTCTACCTGATGGGCAAGTCAGGAGACAGAAGGAAAGCTGGCATATTGCATCTCTGTGACAGGTCAGCTGGACTTGCTCCCTGCAGGAGAAAGTCTACATTGCTTAGCTTTTGAAATGTGAAGAAAAATCCCTGGGTCATGGTTGTGCTGGGCATAGAGTCTGAGATACACCTTCTTTCCTAGGTCAGGGAGCTCATGCCTACCTGTGAAACACTGTACCACAGCCAGAGGATGACCTGGATATACCCTTGGTCCAGCTAGTGGTACCTCGTGGGTTGCACCAGTGTGGGACCACCTTACATCCTGGACGTTAGAATCACCCTAACCTGCATGGTGTGTGCTGCTACCCAGCTACTTCACCCCCTGCTCAAAGCATTGTGCTTTCAGATAATTTGTACTGCTGAATCTTAACAATTGCCAAGCTGTATGTGTAATCTGAAACAGGCATTTGGAGAGCCATTTCATGTATTTCCATCATCTGTTTGAGGATAAAATTTGTTGCCCTCTGGAATGCACCCCTTTGTCTCTGCTGACTTTGCAAGGACAAAACCCACTGAGCACAGACCAGACTCCCAGACAGCTTTGTGTGGTGGATCTTACCCTTAGTGTACTGGCTCTCAGCTGGAAGAAAATGGTGATACAGCAGGCAGGAGCTGGAAAACATCTGATATCTACTGAGCTTATCCACAAGCCTAAGACATAAAAATAATTATCCCTATGACCTTTTCAATTTTGAGGAGGACTCTCAGAGAGCTTAGTCTCCTCAGCTGCTGAATGCTTTCAACAGCAGTCAGGGTTTCTGTGCAGCGACAGGAGCACATGGCCGTCCCCAGGGTTTGGGGAGGGCCTTCCCCAGGCCTTTGGTGATCTCATGCCACTTCTGACAATTCAAAGCATCTCTTGTACCGAACGGCCAGAAAAGTTCTGAATGGATTTATAAGTGGGCAGACAATATACACACAATTCCAAGGCCTGTTGTTATGGCTGTAAACTAGAAGATAAAATGTTAATCCTAACCATTTGAGACCTATCTCACCAGAGATGTAATTATTTCATATGTAAAAGTAACACCTTTGGGTGTGTAAGGAACTGCACATTTTCAGACAGATCATGCAAACTACAATGATGACTTAATGCTGTGAATGCAGCCTGTGTCATGTCTGAGCCATTTCACTGGACTAGATGTTAATTTGTACAGCTTGTGTTGTTCCTACCACGTGTGACGTGATAACATGTGTGTTCCTCAATTCAGGCAGAGTGAAACAGTGACACACCTCTACATGACTTCTAAATGCCATCTACAAGCTGGGCAGTGAAAGCAAAAGCCTATTCATTTAATGGCAACTTGTCAAATAATGGGAAATTTTTGGGGGGATGAAAAAGGGCCCTCTTTGTGGGAACAGGTGAACTGTGGATTTTTCAGCAAGCTTTTTCAATTTCTGCTCACAAATGCAACTTCTTCTGTCCTTTTATAAGACTTATAACTTAATTCATTTCCAGAAGAAGGAGAAATCAGCTTACTTTGTTCCTGGCATTGTAGCTTGCTCTCTCTCTCTTCTGGGTTTAAAAAGATATAGAAGTGGTCTGTCAATATGAATGAGTTCTTGTGTTGTATGTAGGACTTTTTTTTTTTTAAAGCTCTCTCTTTCCTTTTCTAGCTTTAACTTAATTTTGCCTATCTTAACCAACTTAATGACATGAGTATTAATCTACAGGCAGTCTTGTTCTGAGTCTGCATTTTTTTCCTGCATAGGTAAGGGAAATTGACCCCAAAATATCACAGTTTGAATCATGAGTTTAGAAGAGAAACTGGATGGGGAAGAAGGCAGCAAACTTCAGAGGCTCAAGAGGCTGCTGCAGAAAGCAAGGGAGCAGAATCTTTTCCAGGTGTGTGGTAGACATAAAAAGAAGCTTGTAGGAAGATGGTAAGAAATAATTTCTAAACATGGACAAAATGAAAGACTGGGAAACATTGCCTGAAGATTATATTGAGATCTGAAAGAACAACTTAGATAGGTGCCTGCTAACGATGAGATAGATGTGGCTAAGTGGACATCAGGGTCTGAGTCCTTCAAGCTCAGTTCTTTGAGTTCTGTGATGTAGAGCTTCTTCCTTTCCATAAAAACGTTACCAGATGGATAGGTCCCAATGAATGGGACCCACTGATCGACATTTCCTTTGTGGTACAGTGGCCTGTGTGATAACAGACAATGGAAACTAGGATGGTGGAGATACAGCATTGCAGTGGGAGCTTGCTCAGCATGGGCTCTCAGATCTCCAGCTGGGGCTGCTTTTGGTCCTTACAGCACCTTCTCAGCCCTGTACCTGAGGGCTGGAGGATGAGGAATTACGTGTTACTGTACAGGTAAGTCCCATTTATTAAGCAGAGTGTTTATTGGCTATCAGCGAGCAGATCACAAAAATGTTTATTTTTTCCTGAGTTGGTTTGCATGTGAATTTTCTGCAGTTTAGATCTTATATTGCTCAATCAGCAGATCTGATAGAGGAAATCTGCACAATTAGGATGATAAATTTTTCATGCCATCTGTCTTAAAGTATATAAAGTATACCTGTTCTGCCGTGAATGATTGCTACAGATGATGAATCAGCAAGGATGGGTCCATGTTTAACACTTTGGTTTGTGATTTTTGTTATAATCTCTGACATGACTGATTATGCCATGGCCTAAAGCAATTTATTGAATTAATGAATTACTTACTAATACATGAGTATGATTAATTGAGATGCCTGTTTGGATCCTACTCTGCATAATGAGGCTTGAGCACTGACAGGTGCAGCCTGTGGGCCTGTTTCTGTCTTGCAGGAAATGACAGGGAATCACAGAGATAATCCACACCAGCAAAGGCTGCAGGACTGTTCTGAGAAAACTCTCACAGAGAAGGTAACAGGCACCTCTTAATTCAGTGACCTGGAAGATTTACCCCTTCCTACCACATTCTCTGCCTTTTCCTCCTTCAGCTCTTACTCTTTTATGTATTTACTGATTTATTGTCACCACTGCAATGACAAGCCAAGAGTGGCAGTACTGGCCTGCCTCTGGAAAGCTGGTGTGAAATTAGGAGTTACCTTCCTGAAAGTCAGGTGCAGAAAAGAGTGTATAAATGCCCCACTGAGGTTTGTTCTTGAGTGTGAGTATTTTCAAGATTGATACATTAGTGTTTTGGGTATAAACAGCACCAGTCATCTGTTGGATGCAGACTCTTTCTGAGGTAAGTTCAAGCAGTGACTGGCAGAAACTGGGTAGCCAAATATCAATAATATTGTGCCTGTGACATTGCTCACCCCAACTGTGCAGCAGAAGACCTGGTGGCTGGGTGGAAAGAGGGGATGGTAAAGCTGTACATCCCAGGATGGTCCCTGCTCTGCCCCTCCTTCCCAGCCCGACCTGCTGAGCCCAGGCTTTGCCACTGTGTGGGTGGCACATGGCTGTGAATGAAAAGCCTTTGTCTGGCTAAATTGTTCCCTGCATTGTTCAGATGAACCACGGAGGAGACAACCCAAGCAGGTCAGCAAACTGGGCTGTATGGTACCAAAATTGCAGGATAGATAGCTTCCTTCTCAGAGGGGTAATTTAGGCCTGCTTTGGTTGAGGTGACTGGTTTAAAGCTGTTTGAAGGAGGAATCAGCTGTCTGCATGCTTTGCTTGTGTGGCTTCTGGATGCTGAAGAGTGAAAAAGAGGGACAAAAGGCTGCCTGGCCTAATTCTTTGTGCCAGCAGGGAGGATGCGTGTATGGATCAGTGCTGTTTCACTGAGGAGCCACGTTCTCATGAGTAGAAAGCTTTTGAGCTTACTGCTCCACAGAGCAATATCCCTTTTTCTACAAAATAAGCCATTAAAACTCGTGACACAACAAAATGATTCTTTTCTAGTCTCTGATTACAATAGCTTAACTTCAGTTTTACTTTTCAGAGTTAGCAAGGTAGCTCTGCTAGAGTTAACTCTGAGGAGAAGGATGCCAGTAGGGCTGCTGGAAAGGCAATAGAGTGAGGCTGGTGTTCGAGTAGCAAGGCATGTTTGGGGTGTATTGTTTCAGTAGGCAACTGGGTTTTGTTTTTCTTTGAGAAAACCTCTCTTCCACTGAACATCTTTTCTTAGGGTGCTTCTGGTGATCCATTTCCATGGCAGAGCCATTTTAAGACTTCCCACGTCTCTGATCTTGGTACCCCAGTTGTAGTTTCTGCGTACAGTAGTGCTTGTCTTGCCGTGCTGGCAACATAGACCCAGAAATACTGGTGTCATATCTGAGCAGTGGGCCTGAAACATTATAGTGTGTGCAAAGCAGCTGGGAAGGTCCTTACAGGCCAGGGACTCGGAGCTGAGCATAACTCCCAGTGAATTACAGCAGGAGTTTCTGCTCAGAGCCACCTTTCTCCTACACTGGCTGAATCTGAAGCCACAGCTCTGTAGGGCTGAATGGCATCCCAGTTCACCTGGCCTTTGAAGAAGGAGTGTGGTAAAATGGGATTGGAAACGTTGGAAATGGCAGGGACAATATGTGGAGTAGTTCAGCGAGGAGCACTCCAAATAGCCCCTGAGGGCAGTTGGGATTCACTGAGGATAACTAAGCCCAAGATGTCTGTGTGATTCACAGTGGCTTTTTGGATTCCTGTCTGAATATCAGGACCAAAAAATTCAGACTCTGCAGCTGTTAATGAAATGATCTCTTGAGAGCAGCTTCGCACATAAGGGATGCTTATTTTGTGTGTAAAATTTGTAAGGCCATCATTAGCTTTTTTCTTGACCCTTATTCCCAGGATGGTGAAAAACAATTTCATTTGCAAATAGTAGATTTCAAGGTCCATGATTTGAAAAATCTTCTTGAAATGGCAATGCAAACATTGTGCACTGTCTCTGTGGCCCAGGGCTTGCACGGTAGCTTCCTTATTGCATTAGCGCCATTGAGTATACTTCTCTCATACTCACTCCCTGCAAAAGAGATATTGACAGAGGGATCCCTTTGAGTCTTTGAGTTTGCCTGACTGTGGAAAAGAGTAGAGAAAGGTATTTGGAGAAGAATCGTGGGAATAATTGTTTTTTCTGTTGGTGCGATGTATTGAACAACAGATTTTTTTTTCACCCAGAACCATGTGAAATAGACACTGTGTAAACTTCTGGGATGAACAAAATATTCAGTTAGTCAGGTAAAGGAAACTCAAAGGGCATAATCTGGAGGAAAGTGAGCAGAAAATGATAAACAGAGGTGTGCAGTGGAGTAGGAAGACAGTCAGCTTCACGAAGCACAGGGCCGTCTATGTTTGCAGGGGCTTGTATGTCCTGTGAAACGGATATGTGGCCGAGTGTAACCACTTACTCTGTGCATGTGACCAAAGGGCTTGGACAAAAAACATTCAAAGTTCTAAAATCCTTCAGTTTATATGAAATACTGTGTTGTGTTATTGAGACTTAAATGTCCATAGTAAAACAGAAGTATCATTTTGAACACATGCATTTTGTTATTTTAATATCTATAATTTGAGTGCTTTGCTTGTTGAACCGTTGAATGACTTGGCATTTCATTAAACAATACAATATTTCATAACTTTGCCAAGCTCGAACATAGATGGAATTTGTGGGATGGAGTTCAGGAAAGCACATGGGAGAGAATATGGAGAAGGAGAAAAGGAAAAAATGTTTGGAGACAGATAGCTCTATAAGCTGAAAGACCTGTCCATGAAGTATGGTTGGTCCTAGATTTTGAAGGCTGCATTGACAAGAAGAAGCCCTTCTGGGATTTCTAGTAGGAAGCGGTTGGATGAGGAAAATGGAATTGGACTGAGTGAGATTGGAATTTCTGGATCATGTTTCTGAAGAACAGTTGTGATAGGAGCTAGGCTGTACTGGGACGGCCTCAAAATGCCCTGCACACTAGAAGTTCTGAGAAATGTATATTTCAGAAAACAGGTGTTTCTAAAATGAGTGAAATTCAGTCATGCTGCCAGCTGCTCAGAGCAGATGACATCCTTGTCAGCTGTATTTCTGTCACCCAACAGCTGTCCTGAACTCTAGTTAGAGGTTCCCTTCTGGGCTCTGGGTCTCCTGAGTCCACACCAAGAAGCCTGGAATTCTGACCTGGAATTCTGACCTGGCTCATCGCTCCTGAGCTGGAGAGCCTGGAAAGCATCACGTCTTTTCTCCCGCATCTGGTCACCTCTGCAGTCTGTCTCAAGTCATTTAATGGGAACTTGACTTGAATTTGCCAGAAGTTCATCATCCTGAGATATTGTAGTCCTAGACTTTGGCCCAGCAGGATGACATTTACATTTTGAATGCTCTTTAGAGCACAGTCCTTGTAAGTGGCACATTACCAGCTTCTGAAGGGCATTCAGTGCTAGAAGGCCACATAAGAGATTTGTGTGAGACAAAAACTTCTCGTATCTGCTGCTTGGTCATGAAAAAAACACTTAAGTGCACAAATAAAAATATACAAATTATGTTTTCTGGTGCTGTGCTTCTGCTGCATTTCTGAAAATGAGGCATGGGTTCAAAGCATGCCTGGCACTGCAGTTTGCAAGAGTACTTGGTGGATCCTTGTTCCACTGAAACAGCTGATAAACTGCAGAAAAGCCACTGAAACATGTGACTTGACCTACCTTAGTTAAAGTCAGCAAAAATGGCAGAAAAAAGGGAGACCCGAGACTCCTCCAAAGGTGACTCCTAAGTTCCTCTGCTCTCCTGGGACTTTCCTCAGCATTGTGCTTTTTCCAAGCTCTGAAGTGCAGCTATGCTTTAAAAGCCCTACAGAGCCAGAGGCATTTTTTTCTCCTTGCTTTCATTGATTTTTCTTGACATGCTGATGTTGCTTTGCAGACAGAAGTGCTCTGTTGTGCCCTGTGTCGGAAGCGGGAGCGAGAGCCAGTGTCAGCCACAGCATCTGGACCAACCGCTCGAGAATCAAATTCACTTTTTGTTCATGCGTGGTCCTGCTGTGGGGAAGATGGGGATACATTACTTCCAGTGGTTGCAGGTTACACACCACAGAGTAATGGCATGGCTGAGCTATGAGATAGCTTTCTGTATGATCAAATACTGTTAAAGATCAGAAAACCCAACAGAAACCAGGGTGCTCAGGCTTGCAGTCAGATTTCTGCTTTCAGCCATGCCTACCCTCTGTGTTGTTAAGAAGCCAACGAGTTTTCTGAGCAGCAAAATGTTTCCTCCCCTCTCCCCCTTTTACTGTGGATATGTGATGTGTAACAGGGTGGGTTGCATGTGCCTCTCAGCTTAAGCTCTGTGCCTGCCCTGCCCTGCCCTGACGTGGAGGTTCCATCGCAGACTTCCTCACTGCCTGAGAGAAGCTCGTTCCCTGCAGGCCAGTGGAGGATACCTGACTGAGGTAGTGAACAAGGTCCATTTGTCATCTGCACTGTGGCATTTATTCACAGAACTCAGGACACCTGACTGAGAGAAAGCCAAGACCAGATCTGCCAGCCCAGTCAGTCTCACAAGCCTCCGTGCCTTCTCAGAGCTTCATGGGAACCCTGTTGTTGAAAAATGAGCATTTCATCACAGTGCCTGATTGTGTTGCACAATGACAATATCCTATGCTGCAGGGAACTCCCTTCTTCCTAAATCTCTGTGAAGTGACTCAAAGAACTAAAAAGGCTATATTGCAATCAGCCAGGGAATCACTGCCATCTGATAGCACTGTAGCATCTGCATTGATTTTCTGTAGGACACTTGATCTCTGCAGGTAATCATGGAAAGAGACCTGGAGGAGAGGAAACAACCTTAGCAGTAGTGGTAGCTTTCTGTGAGGATAGGTAAAACCCAAATGTGAAGAGTTAGGAGGAGGTGGGAGCTGACACCCCTTTCCCTCCCTAGGCATGCCATGTTTCAGGGGTGGGATGTGGTCCTTCAGCCAAGCGGTGGTGCAAACCTGGCTACAATAGTTGAAAATCTGCAGCAGAATAACACACAGCATCCTTGAGAGCTGGCTCTCTGGTGGCCCATGCTGCCTAAACAACAGCACATTCTCTGATGGGTTTGGCCTGTGCCCATTAGAGCTCTCTGAGATGCTGCCCAGTCAGTTTGTGAAACAGCTGGTAGCAGTGGCCATGTCCAAAAAGCAGCAGGGCTGTGATTGCACCAAGTTTGTCTCTCTGCACTTTAAGCAGGCCTCCACTGCTATTCTGGCAGGCTTTGCACCTTCAGACACCCCACCATGGCCTCACACCTTCCTTCAGGCATGCAGTGAGTTCTTTTGTCTTCATGGCATTGGAGAGGCACTCTGATTTCACACCCACAGGTTATGCACCAGCTTCTCTGCGTTCCCACTGAACTTACCTGGATTTAATTCTTCTCATCTGAGTAAATCTGAATCTCCTCTGTTTCCATAGCTATGACGGTCCAACGTTTGCTCTTTACAGACCTATACTTAAAGGCTGGAAGAAGTGGAGCACATTTGAGTTGATGGGTGGGAGTCCTCTCATGCTTGAGTCTTTTCATTCTAGAAAGTTTTCGCTTCACCCTTACAAGGGCAAATTAAACTTTTTCCACTGCTAGTGTCAAGTAAGTACAACACCCCCAAGTGAATCTATAACCTGGGGAAAAAAAAGAAAACTTTAGCTATTGGACAATTCATGGCATCCTTGCAGTAGTTCTCAGTTTGAATGTAATACTTTTCTCAAATTTACACTGAAGATTTTCTTGGGGTCTTCTTTATGGTGCCATTACGGGTAATGTAAGATGCTATTAGCAAGTAAAATGCCACAGCAGAGCATAAACACAGCTCATAAAGTGATGATGAGTTTTTGTAGCTGCTTATTTTAGAGGTGTGTTTGTTATGCTCTGAACTCCTCACCAAGTTCACAGGAACTCAGAACCACAAAGCATCTCCTCGAGTGCAGTTTCTCTACATTTAGTTTCATCTTTATTGTCTTCATTTCCAATTGCCATCATTTCTGTCTTGCATGGCAATGCAGGAAAAGGGGGACTTTTCTTGATAGTCAGCCATCATGTTTACTTGTGAAACTTCTGTGCTCTCTGGCTGCCAGTGCTCTATGTGGTACCCCAGGACTTTGTCTGAGAGCTGCTGCTGTGTCCTGCTGGCTGTCCTGTCCTTCTGCTGGGAGAGCAGCAGACACTGGGCTCAGCCCTCCCTGCTGGATCCAAAGGACCGATTCAACATCTGACTCATTAATTGCCTTTTGTGCTGAGACATATTTTGACTTGCAAGTATAATTTATTGAGAAAGGATGGATGAATATTAGCCTGGGACATATTTTGCTTAAGGTCTGTAAACAACAAGAAGAGTTTTGCTCTTGAGTTCCTGCTCTTTAAGAAGAACTTGCAGGATCGTTTCTGTGTGGCAGTGCCACACGTGTCATTGCCTTCTTCCAAAGAACAGCTTGTTTTTGGAAGGTGTAGTTATGAGAAATAGTAAATCAGTTCAAAATACATCTACTGCTCCACTGACTATTTTCTGCACCAGAAGGACACCTTGCAGCTTCTCCAGCCAAAGTGTGCTGCCCAAGGTAGGGAGCTCAACTTGTTACCAGCTCCTCCTTCACTTGAAGTTATCAGACTGACCTTTTCATCACCTTTACTAGCAGACATTTGGCTGCTTGCTGCTGAGTCAGAAGCTGCTGTCTCAGCTGAGAATACCCTGCTTTGGTGACTCATGCACTGTCTCTACAGGCAAACTGTTTAAAGGGCATGGTTGAATGTTGGCTGTTCCTGTGCTCCTTGAGCATCATGCTGCCAAATGGATTGAAAGGTGTCAGGAAATGTTGCATCACATATAATTATTTTTCTGAGTATCCTTCTAAGGCTACTCTCGTTCCCTGTATTGATTAGCATTACTCTGTGATTCCAATTCATATATGGGGTTGAGGAAACGGCGGGCAAGTCCTCCTTCCCAGCAGAGCTTGTGATGGGTACACTGACGTGTCAGACAGTGAGTCATCACAAATTTGCTTGATTTTTTAGGTTAGCCACCATTTTTCTAAGCCCTCCAAGTGGCCATAGCTGCTTCCTTGAGTGGCTGACTTCAGAGAAATGTCAAGATCCACAAATAAGCGTCACACAGAAATAATGCCTGCCTGTTCCGTGTGTTAGCTTCTAAGCTCTGCTACTCATCAGTAGTCAAAATGCAACAGCATTCAGTAATGGGAAAGGTCACATCTCTGTCATATTGTTAGTGGAAACTTTTATAGCTAGAAATATATACCTGTGTATAAAATATAGATGTGAGTATACACACATACACATTTCTATATGTGTGCCCATATGTATGTGTATGGGTGCGTAATCCTGAACATTCATGGCCAGGACGGATAGTATAGCTACCAAGCTGAAATCAGAAATATTTCGGAAAGTCTGAAGCAAATAGTTTATAAACCCATGATGTAACTTTCTGAAACTATGTAGAAGAAGCCATGAAGAATTTTATCATCAAATGAACACATGTATATCTTGGGCTTAGCTACTGTAAAACAAGGTGTGTTTTCTTCCATCTTGTAATTGCCAGGCATCTAATTTTTCAACACTTTATGTATAATTATAAAAATTAGTCTGCTCTAGCCTTTGCATTCAAGTCAGGTGATCAGTCTGCTGTCAATTACAGTGGTCTTTGTTAAAGCACTATACCTGACAAATTCAATAGCTAAAATGCTTTGTGTTTCTGGTAAGAAATATTGGCTCTTACTTCAGGCTGCGACTTGCTGAACCAGATTTCGCAGGGATCTGGTCATGAATCTGGCTATGAATTCCTTTCTAGTTTGGTAAAGTTTTCAAGTCTGGGTTTTTGGTTTTTTTTTCCTGGAGAAGGATTTTTTTTTTCCAAACGCATACAAAATTATGATAGTTCATTCCTTGCATCTCAAACAGAAATTGATAACATCTGTTGGCAACAGCAAGTGTTAACTGCACAGAAAAAGCCAAATATTTGCAAAGATATAGAAAGAATTCCAGTTTTTTTAAAAATGTGAGGGATTTGTAGGAAATCTTGCCACTGAAGATGCGAGGCTTCTTTCCACAGTGGTACCTGAAAGAGGTAATTTCTACCTTCTTCTAAGCTTATTTGGGATCCAACTGGTTCTTTCTATTCCATCGAATATTCCTGGCAAGCCTTGACTTTGTATGAAATAAACGCCTCTCTCCTACAGCAGAAGTGCTAGAAAGTAGCAATATGTTGTTTAACTATATATGAAAGTCTGCTGAAATTGATGTGCTTCCCTGCTGGTGAGGGGAACTGGCCGTAAGCTGGGTGGGGAGCAGGGTGCAGCTTCAGGAGGACTTGTGTGATGATTCTCTGGTGCTGTGATAGCAGCACAAGCCTGGATGGGAGCAGGAGAGGGGTGCTGCATCTGCACTGGCTCACTGCCTCCCTCCCTCCGGTGCCTCCCTGCAGCTCCAAGGAGGGAGTGGGGCAGGGGAGCAAGGCTGTGAGGTATGGATGTCTTTCTGTTTTTCTCATTGTGAGCTTATCTTTGGTTTTCTGGAGTTTAAACTTGGTTACAAATGGCCTCAGCTGTGCAAAGTGGCTGTTCAGAGCATGCAAGTTTGGCCCCTGCTGCACATTACCCTCTGGAGAAAACTTACTGCCTCCAGCTGTAGAGAGAGGTTCGGCATATCTAAGGTTAGATGATAAAAATGCCCTCCAGAGGTTTTTAAGCCTGGATAGTGAGTTATGGTTAGTAAACCTGTGTCGTGAATAAGGGCAGACTAAAAGTTCTTGGCCCATAATCCTGCGCTAGGCCTCTGACTCTTGTTTGAGGCCTGGCACCTCTTCTTTTAAAAAAAATCCAGCATCTGTTTAAAGACTGCAAGTGATGCAGACTGCAATGCTCCACATCCCTGAGTAAGCTGTTTCAGTGATTAATTACCTGCTCTGTTAAAAATTCACACGTAATTTCTAATCTGAATCTGTCTAGCTTTGACTTCCCAGTGTTGGCTCTTTAATAGCTGGGAGAGAAAGAGACATGACATCCATCTGTGTCTTGGTGCAGCCCCTTGTAAATTGTGATCAAGCCACCTTTCAACCTTCTCTTGGATGAAGTGAACAGATAACGATGCCTTTCACTGCAAAGAATGAAGGATTTTTTTTTTTTTTTCCATAGCTCCAGTAATTTTTGAGGTTCTTTCTCCTGGATTTTTAGCTCCAGCAAGGTGACTTGGACATACGTAGTAGATCTGTACACTATTCCTGGATCCTTGATGTTTTCAGAACCCTGCTGATGGAGTAGGGGCCAGGTGCTTGCATGACCCCTTTGGGACTGAGGAGCCCAGCCCCAGAGCACAGGACCTGGGACTCCTCAGAACAATGGTTTAGACCTGGGCAATCCCATGGAGATGGAGACACACAGTTTTCCCCTCGGGTATGTGAGAATGAAGAATGTTTCCCCTTTTTTCTCCCAGAATAGCTTCTCATGGAGAGTTTATGAAATGATTTTGTTCCATGTCAGAAGAGAAAACATTTTCCACAGCACTGGTTTTGGTGGATTCACACAGACATTTTCTTCATAGTGGTCTTTGCTTATGGGTGGGAGAAACCTTCTTAAAGTCTTTCAGGACAGTGGAAAAATATTGTTAGGTTCCTTAACATACTCTTCAAGAATGTTTTTTATGTAGACCAAGAGATTTATGAGTAATTTGTGAAAATGGGAGTATCAATCCTTTTCACACTCAGGTTTATGAAGTAATTAAATGCCCTCACACAGACATCAGCAAAAAGCTGCAAGTTATGTTTGTTTTTGAGTGACAGATATTTAGGCGGGGCATTAGCCTCCCCTGGGGATTGATGACTGTGAATTTTGTTGAAAACACCCAAATGATCATTTTATCCAATAAATTTTAATTAAAACACACTTGAATCGTGCTACAGGTCTGGATGCTGGTGATGTGTATGGGTTTGCACTGTTCTTCACTTAGCTTTGCCAGCAGTGGCCTGGAAGAAAGAAGATGCTCTGCAGGCTTCAGCCAGCACATGCTTATCCTGGGCTATACATGGCCATGTCAGGCTGCATTTTTACTGCTGTTTTGGCCTGAGCTCAGTAGTTCCAAGGTGGGGGGATATGGCTGCAGTCTCCCCACACTTCTGTGATGAGCACATTACACGTTTCATGCAGAAAACAAACAATTTTGGAGCTGTCTTCCGGGTGAGCTCCTACAGTGGACAGGGTTATGCACTGATATTAGCACTTCTTTGATTCCTGGGAGGCATAAATGCACAAGTGCTATATTACCCTCAGTTTCATGTCGCTGATTATGGAAATTATGCCCGAGTTAGTTTACATTTGGCAAGTAATTTGCAGGGATCAATGAACATCAGGTGATAAACCCATGTGCTTTAGTGCAGGTAGAAAACTGTCAGCCTCACTGAATGTCTTTATACAGCTGAGTTGCTTCCAGGTTTAGCTGCTTGGTGTGCCCCAATCTCAATGGCCACTGTGCTTTGAGCAAGCCAGGTAATGCTTATCCATCCCTTCTCTCCTTGAATCTTGGCCTTTCCAGTTCTTTGGTCTGTGCCAAGTGTCTTGATGAAAATAGGAATGAGATGAATGGATTCAGGCTGATAAAATTAATTTGGTGTTAGGGCTCTGAACGTATGCTATTTGGATAGCAGTGGGATTTAAATCAGTGATTCGTAATTGTTAAGCTGGTAAACATACTGGTTGTTTGGATGTAAGAGGTGCTTAGTCTGCTTGTAAATACTTGAGTTTAAGGGTTTTGTTTTGTTTTAAGGTGAGGTATCCAGCCTTCCAGTAAGTGCTACTTAAAAGTGGATTATCTCTATTTTGAAGACCAGTAATAAGTTATCCGAAGACAGGTTGACCTATTACTTGCTGTACTGGTGAGCTCCAGAGGACTTTTGAAAGAGCATTTGATATTGGCCTGATTTCTCTTGATTTGTCAAGCAGTCTATGGGTGAAGTGTTGATTTTATATAGCAGAGCTAGATAATTTTGTTCTGAAAGTCGTCGTGACAGAGAGTGTTAGGTTCGACCTGCCATGATGAAGCCCTGACTTCTGTTCCCAGGCAGGTGTGAAAAGCCCTCTGGTAATGCTTGCAAATTGCAAAATGTCAAAAGCTGCCTGGGGAAGAGGCAAATACTAACGTCCCCTTCTCCTGACTGGCAATTTGGTACCTAAGCCAAATGGTTTTCATTCCCTTGTCAGTGCCTGAGATTGTACCTGAGCCTTGCAGAGAGGTGACACGCCTACCAAATGCACAAATCATGAAAGGTATGTGAAGTCTGGCAGACCTGCACCATTGAAAGACCAGGAACTGATCATGTCACTGCCGAATTCACCCTGGGGTAAGGGAGGAGGGACCTGTGGGGATGTTTGACCAGAGCCCTTCTGTAGCTTTTAAACATCATATCTTAGTGTCAGTGCACTGTTCATGGTTGTTTCTTGAAAATCCTGCTGGATCTCCTTTACTTGTGATAAGTGGGAACCGAATGAACAGGCTGGGGGTTTTGTCAGATTTTGGCTGAATTGATTTTTGTGTTGACTGCTAACCAGCCCTGCCAACACTATACATTCTGTGTGCTGCAATGGAATGGCTCTACCTATTCATGTTCAGGTACATGTATAGAGTTGCTAAACTTAGTTTTGGACTACTAATCCAGAAAAATGTTTTGCGTGGGTAAACAGGTTCCTAAATGGCACTGTGAAGTCCATGATGAACAAAAAGCAAAGATTTAGGACATCATAGAATCACAGAATGGTTTGGGTTGGAAGGGATCTTAAAAGTTCTTGTTCCAACCCCCTTGCTGTGGGCAGGGACACCTTCCATCAGACCAGGTTGCTCAGAGCCCCATCCATCTTGGCCTTGAACACTTCCAGGGATGGAGCATCCACAGCTTCTCTGGGCAACCTGTTCCAGTGCCTCACCTCACAGTAAAGAACTTCTTGCTAATATCTAATCTAAACCTACTCTCTCTCAGTCTAAAGCCATTCCCCCCTATATCCTCCTCATGGATATTTTCACAACTTGCCTCCTTGCCCCTGCTCTCTGCGGCGTGTCAAGCTTTCTGTTTTGCTCAGATCCACTACAGAGTTTGAAGACTAGAAGTCTGAGTGTATGCTAGAGGAGTTTCATGGGTTGAGACCCAACTGAAGAATATAGGTATATGGGCTACTAAAATTTGCTGCTGGACATGTCAGAGGTGGATGAAGGCACTGCAGTGTCATCTCAAGGGGAGATGTGTTGCCACTGAAAAGGCTGACTGCAAAAGTTCCAAGCGCTTCCTCTGCCTTGCTCGGCAGCATGCAGTGGGCCACTGCTGTCAGCTCGGGGGAGGCTCCTCACTGCTTTCATGGGGAGCTTTCTGCCCATCCCATGCAGCCCTTGCTAGCTCCACACAGAGGGAAAATCTGTGCTGCAGTTCTTGCCTTTCTGCCTACCGTGTGCCTACCAGTGTGTCTGCAGTGCCTCCTCTGGGCTCAGGGAGGTGTCTGCCATGGCACATGGCAGTGTCTCAGTTCTGAGGCGCTGTTATTGCCACAGTCCCTCTGGCCTGAATGCCAGTAGGTTGTCTTGTTTAATGCAGCTGAAATGATGAGTGCTTGAGGAGCTGTTATGTGCATCTTTGCTCGCTGCTGCCCATTATGTTTGGCTTTTTTTTTTTGTTTGTTTGTTTTGTTGCTGTTTTGGAGCCCAGTCTCATGAATGGCTCTAAAACTAAGTGGCAGTAAAAACAACTGTTTTTTAATCCTTTTGGGTAATCACGTAAAAGAAAGGAGAGGGCATTGACTACAACTATTAAGTTGTTGACTTGAGAGTAAATAAACCGTCAATGATTGAGGAGGAAATTATCCATGCCCATTTCAAACCTCATTCATTTCTTACCCCTTTCATCCTGGTGACCTGTGTCTTCTGCTGACAAAGAACCAATTGGTTAAAGGCTTGGTGCTGCCACCTCTTCCCTTCTGGTGTGATGTATCCCCATAGTTCTCACCCTGAACTTCTCTGGCAGGTCTGGGACCAGGCTTATTCCTTATCCTCTCTTTTTACCGTATTGCTCCTAAAATGCTTTCAGGCCTTCATCAGTCGTTGTGAAGAAGGACACACCCTCATGCTGCTGTGAGGTGAGAGATAAAAAGAAAGGAAGGAAAAGATCTTTCCAAGCTGTCTGTAGTTGGAGCTGACAGTGACAGCCAGTGACACAGAGTAGAGAAGGTGTATTTTGGTCAGCTGAGCCATTTTTCTGTGAATCACCTTCCCTTTTCCATTCAGTCCCATTCTGCTCCAAGAAGCCATCAACAAACTCAATAACTCAACAAAAACAAACCATATATCTGCTTGAGAACAGACCATTAAGTCTGTAGCATCCCACTTGTGAGCTGTATAGCTGTGGATTGGTTCCATGTAGTTAGGGATCCTGCCAAAGACTTTTCAGAAGTGACTAACGGTTCTGTGTGCATCAGTTTTTGGCACCTGAACACCCACCTCCTGAAAGTCTCATCCATTATACATGCTGCTACAGAGCAGGCAGCCCAGTTCTGCCTCATCAGGGCACTGCTCTGGTTTCCAAGGGGAACAGATTAAGCCTTTATGCTTCTTCCTCCTTGTGTCACCGAGACTGTACCAAAAATAGTGTCACCCTAATGTGCAAACTCCCAGAATCTGTCTGAGTATCTCTATAATCTTTATGGTAAATTAAGTGTTAGGATTGTCTAAAATTAGAACAGACTTTCTGGTTTTTGGTTTTTTTTCTTCAGCAGAACTGGCAAAATTTTATCTTGATGACATTTGATTTAAAAAATATCCCTTCAGCTGAGTTGTTCGATATACATTTCTCTGCATTGTTTGCATAAATCTGGCTATTAGGAATAGAGCAGAGTGGGTTGGAGTAAACCAAAACAATCTTCCTTGCTCATGCCTCTCACCAGCAAGCCAATGTTGTTTTTTACAGCCATTTTTCTAAACACCAGCACTGCTGGAGCAGTTGGGAAATCCACTGCTGTGTTCAACAGAGCCAGGACCTTCCCTCAGGTGCCTTGAACCCAATCCTTCAGATGCAGACTTTTTGCTGTGACAGAAGGAAGACAAGAGTCTGATCCAGCTGGGCTGCTCTTCCTGCTGCTGCTGTGGACAGGGCCTGTGGGTGTGCCTGGGGACCTGTTACTGCTGCTGTCATCCACATGGACACCTAACACCACTGCTCCCTGGTGACCTACAAGCCCCAGCTCTCACATCCCTCTGCCTGGCTTACAGACATATCTTCCACCCGAGACTTTCTGTGGCAGGAGTGAACTTGTGGTGCATCCTTCTTCCCTGGCAGGGTGTAGTGCAGTTTTGCTCATACTGGCAGGATGCTCTGAACCTGCCCTGCCTAGTGTGAAACCCTGGAGCCTGGAAGTCATGGTCTATTTTGCAGCAAAGTCAGTCTTGTGCTGCAAGAAGGTTGTTACATTAAGTAAAAGATCATCAGATATCTCATAATGGACTTCTCCAGTTAGATCTCTTACATAAATTTAATGAGGAGTGGCTGGTGGTTTTACAAAGCCAGTTGATAATTATCAGTTGAGCTTGACATTTCTGCTAATGGATTAATACAATTTATTGTACTGTGGAGAGGACCTTCTGTGTAGAAAAGCCAATTCCACTTTCATTTCTACGTGAAAGATAATACCCAGCATTATTTCTAGAGACAACTTAATTTAAAGTCACAGATAATTTAAAATAAAATTCAAATTTGTGCAAATCTTTGCTCTTCTGCCTAGACAAAAATATAGTTATTTACTTAAGTCCACAATTAAGCTGAAAGCATTTCTTCTCTTCAAAAGGCTCACTGCCCTTTAGAAAGACAAGATTTGAGTTCTGGCTATCATTAATCCTTCCTATAAGCTTACTCCAATGAAATACATTTGAAAAACACACACATTGCACTTCTTTTTCCTAGCTCCATATGTATTCTGCTTGCTCTGGTCTGCAGTTCATGTCTGGTCTCTCATCTCCCTTATGGAATGTTTTGCTGATAGCTTAATTCTGAACCTCTCTTCAGTACTGGGAAGAGAAGCAAACTCTTCTGAAAGGTTAAAGTGTTGCCATAGAATGAATTTTATTTTGTTACTGTTAGTGATATTAAGAAAGACCCCAAGCCTGATGGTTGCAAGGGAATTCTAAAGTTCAACTTAATCAAATTAAATGTTTCAGTGGAAAGAAGGTTTTGATGGGAAGTGGATAAAAACCTGTCAGATAATTACGGAAAAAATAGCTGTCCTATGCTCTTATTAAACTACTGTCTACTTATACTGAGTGGTGAACTGCCCTTGCTGGGATCTCAAGGCTATTGAAAAGCAAAGCCCAAGGAGTCTCAGCAAAGCATTAAGTATATGGTTATTCTTAAAATAATTGAAATTAAAGCATTAATATTTTTAAAACCTCCATTAACCTTTGAATCTCTAAGGTATCTTTACTAGACTGTTAATACCAGGTGCATTTTTCTCTCTTTGGGAAGTTATTTTTGCGTAAGTTTTCATTGCTGTCATGTTTGGATGCTGTGGCTGACTTTTCAAATACAGTTATTTCCTTGAAATTCCTGCTGGCTCACACTCCACAAGCTTTGTTGCACAAGTTTGTGTGTAAGGAAAAATTTGATTTATGATACTTTAGAGCAAAATAAGCAGTCCTTTTCTGTTCAGATACCAGATTTTATTGCCTGAGTATGTCTACTAAACGGGCAGATTTACTTGATGTTCCATGAAACAAGGCAACTGGGCAGAAAATGGCATATTTGAGTCTACATGAAAAAACACCACTTTCTTTTTCTCTTGGAATTCCTACAGAGCACATACTTGAATGAAATCTCCTGCCTGTTTGTGTGTGAAGATCTTTTCCTGGGCAGTCCTGGCTCCCTCTGCTCACCCTGCAAAGTTCTGTGATGAAACAGCACTGTTTTGAATGTGAGGTACACAATACAGGTGTACAACGTTGGCAGGCAAGTTGGTCCAAAAGAATATGCCCATATAATTCAAATGAATGCTATCATCCAGATGTGGCTGGTTGGTCAGATGTCAAAACCCTTGCTGTTTGTCCAAGAGAATATCTTTTCTGAGAGACTTTTACACAGAAATATCCTGAACATCTAGCTTCCAGGATTGTAGTTTCATATTTTGAGGGTGACAGATTATAAGGGACTCAGATGTAAAGCCAAATTTCTTTTTCTCAGTAAAGAGGATTAACGAGAGGAATCAATGAATGAAAGGAATGATGGATTTGCCATCCCTTGATATCTTCATAGGCAGTCTGAGTGCCCCTCTGAACAGTAATCAGAGATGGGTTGGTTGGGTCCGTGCAGGGATATCTGTCACCTGTGCAGGGTGACCCTCGGTTCTGTCTCTCAAGAATGGGCTGAGCACAGCTGCTCCAAATGCCTCTTTTAGCCCTGAGATCCAGGACAAGGCTTGTCCCCTTTCTGGAGTGTCACTCAGCTGGCATAGTGCCACCAAAGTCTCTGGGTGCCCAGCTGTTGGGGACAGCCCTGCAGGCTCTTGGGCCAGGGAAGAGAGATGAGTCAAAGGAGGTTGTGCAGCTGTGACTGGGCTGCTTTTGCCCCGCATGGATGTGTCAGCTCTCCCTGTGTAAGAAGCTGTGCCACGTATCTTCATTGTCCTTCCTACTGCCTCCACTCCATGCTGTCCCTATCAGTGCCTTTTTGTCTTCTCAGTGATTTCAATTCTCTCCTTGATCATCCCATTCTCCCAACTGATACACCTTTTCCTTCCTGCACCTACCACATTCCACTCAAGTGCCTCACAACTTTCACTCTCCTATTTCTGTCTTGCCTATCTGAACTGTAGATTCCCTGGGGTCGTCATACTTTGAGGATATTAGGGAGGGTTGGCTTTTGGGTTGGTACCCTAGGGATGCACAGAAATATACATTATCTGGTCTGTTTGCTCCAGTGTGCAGCATGTGGGGGAAAGTGCTTGAAGTAGAGGTAGGTAGATCGCATTTATCTGTATTAATGCTTGGTTATCTGCTCATTAATCCTCGATGCCATAGGTTCTGCTGTACAAAGTGTGATTAATATAACAACAAAAGCAATTTGCAAAGATTTTTATTTTACGGGGAAAAAGCAGTGAGAATCTAAACCTCATTGAAATTATTGTTCAGATAATAGGCTCAAAGTTACACTGAAATTAAAGAGGTAATGAGAAGTTTTTTGACTCTCCACTGCTCTGTCTTTGCTTTTTCTGAGGTCACAGTTTACACCTGAAGCCACCACCATGAGAGGATGGTTTCCTCACGGCCTATTTATCTAGCAATGAGGAAGGGAACAGTTTTCAATATGATGGTGCATCCTGCAAAATTTCCTTGCTGGAGCAAAAGGAGGGACCAAGTAGTATAACATTACAAGCTGGGGTCCAGGTCTCCTTTGGTTGTAGGAGCCCGAGCACGTTTTCTGCATCCATCAGGCAGAGAAAAAAAAGCAGCATCACTGGAGCTCCACAATCTGGTCTCACCCCTGCCAGTCCTGGGAACGAGGGATCCTGAAATGCTTTCTGAAGCACAGTGGTGTTTCCCTACTGCCAACTTCAGCAAGAGAAGCAGCATGGGTCACTCTGGTGTGCAGGACTTCTGAGGATGTTTGTGAGCCCTTGCTGAGAGACGGGGGAGAGAGAAAATCAGATGTGCCAGAAACAGTGGCTACATTTCCTTTTCCTGCTAATGTCCCCAAACAACAGCAGTATTTAAATGTTAACTGCTCTGTCAGAGTTTTTTTTTTCAACCTTAATATTTTTCAAGCTGCAGATTAGAGCCACAAGATTTTTATTGTTTCTGAGCTGCTTCTGAGCTGTTTTCTAAAGCAAATAGTGCATGTGTCTGCACTGCTTTGGCCCCTTCCTATCCCACGTCTCCCCTCATCCCCTTGAGTGCCTACTGGTTGTACACCTGTGTGTTCTCTCTCACTGAGGGGAATAACGGACTTGGTTTAGTCAGTTTGGAAAAATAATTGACTTTGGACTCATGATTGGCACTGTGGTGATCATGTTTGCTGATCAACTTTCCCTGCCAGGAAATGAACGCTGTAGAAATGATGTGTAAGTGTTATTTTTTTAGCATTTCAAAATGTTGGCTAGAGAGAGAAAGAAAAGGGATTGGGAAAAAAAAAAGAAAGAAAATGACTGCCCTCACAATATATGTATTTTCTCTTGTAATGTTTGCAATATGCTTTGGAAGCTGAGAGATTAATTGCCTTTTTCTAATGCTGTTTGCCAGAGTGACGCAAGTTGTGCCTGTCTTTTCTCCTGTGTTTCAGTGGCACAGGTGCCAGTGTAGCCCTGGCTTCCTTAGCATTCACTTTTCATGCAGTATCCTTGATAATACTAACAGTGATGTGTGCAGCTCTGGAATACTCTTTAACTGTGGCAGGTAGGAGATTGCATGTCTTTGGGAGAAACCAACTGCTGCTTCTTTTGCTTGTGGGGTTTTTAAAATTTTTTTTCATTTCTTTCATTATTTCTTTTTTTTTTTTAAACTCTTATTTTAGTGTTAAATATATTTACTTTTATAAATGGCAAAAAATTAAGAGAGGGTTTGGTTCAGATTCCCAACCAAATGCAGTTCTGACTCTGCAGTTGTTTAAACATGTGTACCCTGTGTGGGTACAGTGATATTGACAAACATTTTGAACTTAGTGAAATTTTCTGTGCATAGGCAGCTGCAAATTGGGTAAATGGGTTTAGATTCTCAGAAGATTTTTGATGCATTCTATTTTGAAGCCTCAATAAAATCAGGGTACATAAGCTGTACAGGAAACAGGGGTACACACCAGCTAACTATAACTACCTATATTCAGACAGAAACTTGTGCCTCTGGGGTCTCTCTACAGCCATTGGAGATAGAAATATTATTCAAGAGATGCTTCAAAGCACTTACTTAACTTAGACACTTTGGGGGACACATTTTCTAATTCGGGTGCAAAAAATTAGGTGGTATGACTAGCCCTCCGTGTTTTAACTCCTGCATACAAGTCATCCAGGAGAAGGTTGTTGCCACGTAAATAAATGACAAGAGCGCTAACAACACTGGTGGCTCCACCAGGGGCCTCCTGCCCCCCAGGATGATAATTAACCTCTCCATCTCCATCCTGCAACACGAGCACGCTGGGCTTTGCAGGGCATTCATAGCCCCTCTCATTAATATTGGAATGGCACCCTCAGACCCTGTGAGGGGAGGTGGGAGAGAAGAGTAGATGTGCCCTATGACGGGAGGTGAGGAGCGCCATTCGGAAGCGCAGGGCAGGAGGAGGGCTGTGCATCCGCTCAGACGGTGCTCGCCTCCCTGCGAACGAGGAGAGCCCTGGCTCCGGGAGGTGGTGTCTGTGGCTGTCCTGTGTGAGGTTTTCCTCTGAAAAGAGTAGGAAAATGCAGCTTGAGCACACCAACTTGCCCCAGTGTGCCAGACAAAACCTGCCTGTGAGTCCCTGCCCCACTCCAGACAAAACCTGCCTGTGTGTCCCTGCCCCACACGGTGGCTGGCCATGGGCTGTATCCCGGGGGAGCCCTTTAGCACACTGAATGCCAGAGGTGCCAAGCAAAGAGATGACTTTGCTCTGCAATTGCATCTCTCAGCCAGACAGGGACAACTCTTAATGAGTTTCATGTCTCTGATACAGCCTCTAGCAGGAATTTTTTCATAGCAGAAAAATATGGTGGCTGCTGTCAAGCTGCCACGGCAATGGCACTGGGGACCAAAACATGCTGGATGAGGGGCACAATGAAATTTATTTCTTAGTGCTGCAGACATGCAAAGTAAGTCTTTTACTCTCGGAAGTCCCCTGAGCAGAACAGGCAGGACTCTGCGCCCAGCAGTGATCCTTGCTGCAGAGCAGAAGGTGAGTTGTAATTTTTTTTCTGTTTTCAGCCTCCCAAACTTTCTTTTCTGTCAGCTGACTGTAAAAGGTGTTGGTTGTCTCTGAAGCAGCATGGGCAGGCTCATGCTGAACGACTTTCTCCTATGAAAGGATGAGTGGGAGGACTGGCACAGAGTTGAGCTTGATTAGTATTGAGCGTAAGTTTTTCCTTGACAAGTTTTTGGCACATTTCTGATTACTTACCTCTTCTCTGTGCCAAGTCCTTGCAAGACATGTACTGAGTGTCCAGTGCCAAACAATCTTTTAAAATATTAATCACTAGGAAAGCACATAAATTCTCTGGTTCAAAAATTGTGTATGTGTCATTTGATCTAAACCAAAACAACTTTGTACCATGCTTGGTTTCAATTTCTTGTTTTCTGTGGTTTAGAGCTTTCTGTTCCTCCCTATAAATCCTTGCAAACCAGATTATGGCTGGCCCTTGCTTGTGTGTAAACAGGTGCAATTCTGTCATTAATCTCTTGCTAAGGCCAGCTTAACTCCCAAGCTTTGTGTTAGCAAGAACGTGTGGAGCTGGAATAGCTGGCTGGACCAGGGCTCTCAAGGGTCACAGGGTGTCTGCTCCACAGGTAACTTCATGCTTCCACCCTGCCCTGATGAATCTGATCCCAGATGACAAAGGTACCTGAGACCCTTTCTTTGGGTAATATCTAAACAGAAGGAAGGATGTAAGGAATGCCTGTAGTCTTTATTTTGATGCTGCTCTGAGGGGTGAGGTTTGATCGGATACCTGAGCAAAGATTTGGAGGTAGCAAACAATGTAGGACCTCCTTTGTCCTTTCCTGTCTCAAGCAAACAGCTTTCATGCTTCACTTACCCTGGCCCTGACTCTCATCTGGCCTGTTGGTGAATTGCTTTGGCTTCCTAAACTGCCTTATTAAAAAAAAAAAAAAAAAAAAAAAAAAAGGAAAAGAAAATCATGTTTTCTGCTGTTTTCATACACGAGGAAAGAGTCATCTAACGAAATCTCACCAATGAGCTTTATAGCTGAGCAAGGTTTACTCTGGTCGGCTTCCACCACATGTTCTTCAAATCTTCAAGTCAAGTCTGGGAGAACAGTTCAGAGAAAATCCCAGCACAGAAAACAAAAGATAAAAGGTTGAAATAGGTAAGGTGATCCTTCCTACATTGGAAGAGAGCGCATTTGCTGGATACGGCTGGAAAACAGAAGATGCCAGTGTTTTTACTTTCTTCTCTTTTCATTCAGATCGATCAACTTCGACTCTCTAGTGCTCCTTGAGGATGAGACCTGAAGGCAGGAGCTCCACCTGACCTGAGACCCTTTCAGCCACAATGGAGTAGTAGGGGAAGTCAGCAAGTAACCAGCCCAATTGGAGAGTGACTGAGCTGCTGCTCCCTGTCGTGAGCCATTAGCACCAGGGCACTGTTCTGATGCCTTCTCAGAACTGGGTGACAACCACTAAGGCTTGAAAGTTTCAGGGCAATGGTGTGATGCCTGCACAGACTGTGAGTGGAGAGATGTAAATTAGCAGTTCCTGTATCACTTTTCATGTCTTCCCATTCTTCCTATTTCAAAGGCATTATTCAAATGTATTTCACAATGTTCTGCATGCCCTCGGATCCAGTTCCTCTAGGGACACTCCAGAAATCTCTAGCTTATTCCCTTTATTTCTGCTCTCTCAGACTATTTTGCCTGTAGATAATAGGTTTTTTTGGCTTCTCTGTGTTAGAAATGCCTCTCATAAGTTGTGAAATAATTTCACCCTGGTTTTGCAAGACAAGTGCAAATTCTGTCACTGAAAAAGGATATGGATTCCCCCACCTTTGTTGTCTGTCTGAAGTCTGCCAAAAAGTCTCAAAATTTCTCTTTAAGCTGGAGAAGTCATCTTGATTAAAATCTGCCTTTCTCCTATCAGCCTATAAAACCTGTCTGGGAATCTCACCAGTTCATACTGGTGTTGAAGGAGGAGCTACTGCTTTCAGGGCAATCACCTTGTTATCAACTTTCAAAATCCGCACACATTGAAATTAATTTTTGCTTTGGCCATAGAACAAAACACAGGATTTTCAAAATGTCACCTTTCAGAAAATTTGTGGTGGGACAAAGTTTCTAAATTTTTAATTTCAAAGCCCAGAAGTGTGTTGTTTGGGTTTTTTCCTCTATTTGGTACTTTCACTTGTACTTTGTTTTGTTAATTTTTATTATTTTGTGATCTGCCAATAGTGGCAGTGAAATAATGTGTCAGTTTATTGTAACATCATAGTAGAAGTGTTTTAACCTTTCTTTTTTTTTGCCTGGGGATAACATCCCAAGCATAGCTATATGTGACTGGAAATACATAATAAACTTTCAAGTATGACTCATAATTAAAGTGTTTAATTTTAAAATGGTACCTGGAAATTCAAATCAAAAAGACCATTTTTGTTGGCTGGGTTTATTTGGTTTTTTTAAAATTTTTTTTTGTTCTGGACACTTCTCAGTTTTGCTTTTCACTGATGCAGTGAAAGAAAAGTGCAGATAAGTGGAAATAACGCACATCTATTTTGAGCAAAATTTGACTGGCTCTTTCCAGCCAGCCCACACAATAGGTAACTATACACTTTTACTTAGCTCTGTACAGTTACTAAAGCTACGATGATAGCAAGGTAATTCTTTCAAAATGTGATGGGATAAGAATTCAAAAATAATTCACTGTGGAAATGCAGGCATCCTATTTGCTGCTGAGAAATTTATCCTGATTTCTGTGTCTGTTAAGTGAGCTTAACTCACATTCAGGTTTCAAAGTGAGCTTCAGGCTACCGAGGTGGTGGAGTCCACTGATACTGTGGATCAGCAGTGGGATACAGCCATCCTAAGAGGAAACCCAGGAGCAGATTGTGTCATATCGTATTTGGGTCTACAGAGCGGTGCTTTTCTTTGGGACTGACACAGTGTGTAAATGGAATAATAGTGAAAAAAACTTCAGAGTGCCTCACTGAGTCTAAGGAACATTACTTTATTGCTAAAAATAGCTGCATTTGAGAGTATGAAGGGGAGAAAGAAGTGGAATTAGTCAGAGTAATGTCATCTCTGGTTTAAATCCGAGGGAAATTCAGTGAAGCATTTCTGTAGCTCTGTGTTTTCCAAAGACTGTACACTGCTTCTTTGGATTATAATTCTTTGACATCTTAAAGACTCAGAATTAAATTGAAAGGATCCACCATTCATTCATCTCCACTGCTGAAGACATTTCCCTCCCTGGCACCCTTCCAGCTGCTTGACCCTGCACCATGACTATAGGCTGAGTCCCTTCCCTGGGAAGAGTGGTGGCTGTTCAAGCAGCTGGCAGGAGAAGAGGAGCTGGAAGTCTTGGGCGCAGCTGTCAGTCTCTGCCTCCATGCCACATGCTGAGAATGGCCATGGCTTTCAGAGGGCTGAAGGTGCCCTGGCTGGCACTCATGGGTGCCCAGCCCCAGCCAGAGCCCTCGATGGGGTGCCCCAGCCTCAAACAGTCCAAGGCTGTAGGGAGAAATCTCACTTCACCCAGCAACATGAAGTCAGGGAAGAGATAAACCATCCCCTCCTCCTCCCCCTACAAGTAGACTAAGTGCTGATCTCTTTCATGTCTCTGATGTCTTATCACATTTCAGATGCTGTCACTACACCCGGCTGGGATATTTTCAGTGGAAATACTGACAGAGAAATGAGAACAGTTTTGGTAAAAAACAAATATCCAGAACTCAGCCTCCTTTGCATTGCAATGTGATGGGATTTGGAAAGAGTAAAAAGATGTGTGAAAGAAAGAGCTTGTTTATGCAGGAAGCTGCTGTGAAACAGGACAAACCAGGCTTCACAGCTCTGTGCTGCCATGCTCGAGCTGTTTCCAGTGTTGGAGTTAGTCATTTGGAAACCACCTGCAGTGTAAAATAACATCCTTTCTGCTGGGGCTTTCTGAGCAAACCTCTCACCAGTGCTGTCACAAGACAGGCAGGCAGCACCAGCCCCCAGCTGCTGGGTGTGTAGCACAGACTCTCTCACCTCTTTAGCCAATGTCTACTTAGTCAGTTAAAAGTTATTTGTCTTTGCTGTACTACATGGTTGGATTATGTGTGTCCATACTTTGCAAGTCATTTGTAGCTTATAATGATTTACACAGTGAGGATGCTGCTGTATATCCAGAAAATGGGAATATAGCCCCTGATAAACAAGGCAGGTGGAGCTAGGGCTCTGCAGATGGAAGCTCGTTTGCACCTATTGGTGTACCTGAACCCCTCAGAAGGGGCCACCTGTTGAGAAGGGTCTGCCATAAAGGCCTGGTGGCCATAGCTGGGTGCATTGGCTGTTCTCAGGAGCAAGAGGAAGCACACACACTGCAGTGTGTATAGGGGCTTCCTTCAGTCTCCATGGCTCTCCCACTTGCTTTTCCTGATTGTTCAGAGCGTTGTGAAAATGGCAAGTGTTGGCTATCTAAGTAAACACTTGATAGAAAATACTCTCATCTCCATAGATGTCTCTTCTATTTGCAGTCTTTTCGACACCTTCCTGTTACCTTTGTGGCATTGGCAGGTGGGCAGGACCCGTGTGATAAGCAGCATTCATGTTCTTACTCATGCGAAATAACACACTTCTTTTGGACATGGGGGCACATCCCACATTTGCCACAGGAGAATATTGTGTGCCTGCCAGTTACCTAAAGCACCTCATGTGCTCTAAAGTCTCACGGCAGCCCACCCAGAGCAGCTGATGTTTGCTTGCCATGGTGAGGTGAGGTCTATGGTCACCTTGTAGAGGCAAATGGATGGTGAGCACAGCCTGCCAGCTGCTCTGGTGACTGACTGTGTGTCAGTGTTCTCCCAAACCACTGTCCTTCAGACACCAGTTATGGAGTTATGGCCTCCAGAGATGCTGGCCAGGAGATGGTTACACCAGAGAGCTCGTACACATCGGTGGGACCGAGGACAACTTCTTCAGAAAGATGGAGCAGCGAATAAGTAATGTATGGTTTTTTATATAAAATTGCTTTCCTTCTCCAGGTGGATGAGTGTCTTTCAAAGAATTTTTGGCCTTTGTCTAAACCTTGCAAAGTTGGTAGAAACCAGACCAAAATACTGTGTTGCACTTGAGAAGCAAATCAGCAGCAGCACTGGTATCTGCCCTCTTACTGCAGCAGTTTCTGCAGGAAGCTAAATAATATTTACCAGATTTATTTGTCTGTCTCTAAGGAATTCTGGAAATACTTTCAGAAATACCTGTCCCTGTTTCAATTATTTTTGTTCAGCAAGTAGCACTATTGCCACTCAGTGGGGTCTGAAACAATGACATTTCCCAGCAGGGGCCCAGATGGATAAGGCAAAGCATAAAGAATTGTTTTAGTCATGAAAAAAACAATTAAAATAAAAATATCAAAGTTATGCTTATTTTTTGAATTTTATTAGGTAATTTGACCGTTCGCTTAACAAGTGTTAATCAGATTTTAAAACTAACTCTTTTCTCTAATTAATAACACTTAATATCATATTGGTATTCTTATTTAAACCTCATGGCTATCTTTCAGTTCTGAAACTGTAAATTTAATCTTTAATATTGAACTAAGATCCTCACTATTTTAAAAATAGTTTTATGGTATGGCTCTTAGATGTGCTGTGTAATTCATATTCTTGAATAGACATGATCTTAGATTTATCTGTGAACCTGAAGAAGATTTTTCAGGTATGTGTAGTTGAGACAAATTACTCATCCTCTGTTTTTTGAACTTGAATGAACTTCCTAATAGACTCTCCCAAGTTTTAGTTCACGTTAAGACTTTGGAAGAGAAGTTATTTATCTGTTTTCTCAACTGAAAATGATCCTACTGTACCCTACCGTAGCCTATTTCCTGCAGTCAGGATGTAATACCAGAAGGATGTTGACTGTACTCTGTTTACTAACACTGAACTAACACTTATTGTAAGCTTGTTCTTGCTCTTATCCCTTCTCCCCACGGGGAGGATTGTTTGAGCTGTTCACTTTCTAAATTACAGCAGATTTCCCCCCTGTTTTTCTATAGGTACCTGTCACTTGCTTCTTAGAGAAAGGAAAAATGATGATTGCAGAATTGCACCTTGCAGTAGAAGCCTGATTTGCTGAGGTCTTCAAGGGTCAAAGGTCTTGGAGTTCCTACTCACACGTAAGACCAAATCGAGAAAACACCTTTATCTCCACAAGTCAGTCCTTGTCCTTGTGCAACAAGGTTCTGCTGTGCCTAGGAGCTGAGTTTCCTGACCTAACAGGGGCAACCAAGTCTTTAAGAACTTGATTGTGCAAAATACTGGTTGTCCAGTAGGGAAAGCTTGCAGGGAAAGTTGTAGATGCTCAGTGTTTAACAGGGTGAATTCTTACTGCTTTTAAAGCAACTGCCCATGTGGTTGTCTTTTTTTTCCCCGGTGGTTTTAAAGGCTTTCTATCTCAGTATCTCATAAATACACTATTAATAAATCGCAGTCTTTACACTGAATTATCCTAAATTACTGTGGGGAACACAACATACTGATTTTTTGCTGCTGCACAGAGGAGGGCCCAGAGCCATGCAATCCTGTGGCACTGACCACCTCCTCATAGAGGATAAAAAAGCAGAGGTGGGAGTACAGGCTCCTGCAGTTCTGTCCAAAGCAAGGGGGACTGAGGGAAAGGAGCATCAGGCAGCACTAACCTGAGATGTGCAGCCACTGCTTGCTAGCCATTTCATTCTTAACTTGACAATAAACCAGTCCTGAAATTACTTAGGCATGGAACTGAATTGTTAATGAGCTTGTTGATGCAAAGTTAGAAAGATTTGAAAAGGTGACATATGGACTAAGAAACAATAGGGACAGGATGCCTCTCACTCACAGAAATACTAGGAGATGGTTATAGCACTCAGCAACAATATGGAATTTCTTGAAAACTTGCCTTGTCTTTTTTACCATCTGCAACAGGGGTCAGGATAATACATCCCAGGGAAATCTCTCCTTCCATCCCGCTATTCCACAACGTCAGCTCACAAAGGGAAGGTGGTTGGAAACAGACCAGCTCGTGGAAGTCCTGAAGTTGTCCTGGCTCTCAGGAAGACTTCTTTGCTTAGATATATTATCTCCACAGAAGTGGAAATACCCCATTATTTTTTTTTTTTTAAGAATCTTTTCTAAAGCAGTCACTTTGAGCACTAGATATGCATTTAGATAAAAAATAGTAAAGCAAAGGGCTAAGTTCTTGATTATTTACTGGCAACAAAGTTACAGTAGAGAAAAATGAAGAAATAAATAAACGCAAACTTCAAATATACTTCACACCTACAATTGCTCCATCTGTCATACACGATTTCTTTGTGAAAGCTGAAGACACATTTCTGTTCCTGTTTCAGAACTGCTCCTCAGATGGAGTTCTCTGTGGCCCTTCCCCCTTACACTGAAGGCAAAATTGTTTGTTGTCTCTGCTGCTGAGTGCAGATGAGGGGCAAATAATTCCCCAAACCTTCTAATTCTCTGTAAAGAGATCACAATTGCCTGTCTCAAACACTGTTAAAATTGCAGAAGGACTTTACCCTGACACAGGCATGGAATGGCTTTAACTCCAGGCCTGGTGAAGTCTGGCTAGCACATCCTGGGTAAGGAATTCAGACAAAAACTCCCCAGTTGTGCCAAAACATGTGGAGGGACAACTGCCCCTTAAGCATGTTGCCAGTCAAACACAGATGACCCCAAAGTATGGGAGAGATGGCACCTGTGACCACCAAAGTGTCCCCCTGGCCCCTGAATATACCTTTGGATTCCCGAAACTTGGACTGTAAGTTAAGGCACTTGATGGGAACTTCAGATAAGATAAAAGTGGTACCGTTGTCTGTGTGTTATCTCAGGCTTAGAGGGGAGGTAAACAAGCTGGGGGAGTGGAATATATCACTGCAGAGAATCCCTAAGGGAAGACAACTCAGCAGCTGTGCTGAGGTCAGCTCCCGCCGGGTGGAGGTGCTCCTGGCAGAGGGAGATCGTGCACAACCCACGGAATCAAAAAACCCACTGAGTCAAAAGAAGACGAAGACTGAGCATGGGAGTGATTAGCATTGGAAGCAAGGGAATCATTTAACTAATAGAGCCAGAGAACTGTGTATCCAGTGAGCATTAACTCCTTTGTTTGTTAAAATGCACAAGCAGTGAAAAGTTTTGAAACCTTGGGAAGTTTTGAAACCTTGGGAAACCCATCACCGAGAAGACCAGGGTGAAGAAGGACAATGGGATGCTTCTGGATCCATGGGTGGTGGTATCTTTCTACTTAATCAGTCTCTCTCTCCCTCCCTCTCTCTCCCCCTCCTTCTTTTCTTTCTTTCTACCTCTCTCTACCTCATATTTATGGGTAAATAAAATCTGTACTATTGACTTCAGCCTATGGTCTTGTTTTCAGCTTAATTTGGGTGGAGGTATCTCTCTAATAAATGGATCATAACACCCTCATCCACCCTCTGGTTTATTTTGTTCCTAAATTCTGATCTTTTAGCTTAAACTGTTCTGCATTTAAGGTATATAGAGAAACTTTGCAGTGCTTATTTTTCACACTTACCCCTTCCTCAATTGCAATGTGGCTGTGCATCTATAATGTAACATTTGTCCTAAGGCTTCTCAGGGAGGGCTGGGGTTTTTTTGAAAAAAGTTTAGATTTGGTTTCTTTCCCTTAACCTTTTATGACACTAGGTTTAACACAGATGCAAGGGATAGGGGGCATGGAACAAGTACCTATCTCCAGTGATGTTAAATTTTAGAGGTATGCTTTATTCAAATCTGAAGCGGCTCAATCATATATTATTTGCATGCTTTGATGACATTTGGATCTTGCAGGGAAATCTCATTCTTTAGGATGATGCCAGATCCCAGTACCTTTGTGATGTTATCCTAGCACTACAGATATTTTTAAAAAGTATCTTTAGCATTACACTCTGGACCTTACAGGAAACAAAATATTATTCTGAACTTCAACTAGAAATCCTGACCACCAGCAGATTTTTATATTTGATTTTCTTGCCTATGTCTACATGGCTTCCTACAGTACTATATCTCTACTATATCTGTAGTTCTGTAAAAAGAAATTTACCGATGATATCACTGTAACTTTGCTAATTAATACATATTCACACCATCTTTAAGAGCTGCTAGTAAATTTTTATTCCTCCAGCACATAAATTTGCCACACGCTATGTAGTTCCTTTCCAAAATGGCTCAGACATCTCGCTTACAACTCACTTACAATCACCCTTCCAGGCTAGTTAAGGTAAGACATTTCAAGATATGATTCATCATGATATATATGAGATTATGCTTTCAAATTTATCCTTGGCTCTGTCTCTTAACATTTTCACTAAATGCTGAGCTGACAGCTGGTGTCAATGCACAAGCTTTGCATTTTTCCTTGCTTTTTTGAGACTTTACAAGATCTCTGCAATAGTAATAGTATCCCCCCCCCAAAAAAAAAAAAAATTCGTGTTATATGAGGGAAGGTGATGGAAAAAATAGTATGTTCCTGAGGGGTCAAAAATAGGTGTTGGCAGAAAAAGGGTCTGATGTGCCATGTAGACCATTCTGTATAAATTAGCTGTTACCTGTTTGCCAGAAACAATCCTGCACATTGGAGAATGAAGCCATGATTTGGGAAAAGGTAGAGAGACAGGTTATGTGATTATGGTATAATTCCTTACAGGAGGAAGTACTAAGCCAGATTTAGTATACATGTGCTCTCAGAAACTTTGACCCTTTTAATAACATTTAAAAAAGGGACAAATATGAAAATTAAAAAAACCAAACCAAACCAAACCAACAATTTGGAGACAAAATATCTCTTAGAATAGCAATTTTGGCATTATTAATAAGTGATTACATCTTAGAGAGGGACAAATATATAGAAAAATCAATGCTAATTCATTTGGATCACTCAACAACATTAAATATGATAGACTACAAATCCATGGGTTCCTGGTGGCTCTGCTAGGGGCAGATACTTCTGTGCTTCAGTTACTCTACTGATTCCTTCAAACCTCACCAAAAAATAATCGGAAGCAACTGGGGTTTTGGCCAGAATTTTTTATTTGGCTTTCCCAGGTATTGGAAAGTTTCTAGAGAAGGAAAAATAACCTGTGTTCTCTTTGGTAGGTTTATTTCTCATGTTCCCTGACCTTGGGATGGTTCTGTGCCATGAGTAGAAGTTCATCAAACCATGAGGCATGCTGATAACTTCCCAATAAGGGACCTAGAAAGGACAGAAGATTTCTGGTGTTTCTGCTGAAGTGGTTGGAAGCCCTGCTTTCTCTGTGGGACTCTGCTGTTTTCAGACACAGTCAGAGGCAGTTGCTTGTCTCCCTGTTGATACACGAACTCACATCTGGTTTTTTTTCTAGACTTTCTTTTCTATAGTTAGCCATGCATCAGTAATCTTCAAAAAGACTGGACACCACCATAGTTAGCGCTGAGGAAAGCTTAGAAGATTTGACTAAGCAGGATGTGGGTGGTAGACTTATGTGAGTAGTGCTCAAATTGGTTCAGAACAGATTTGGCATCTGCATTTTCTCATGGATTAGTTGAGTGAATAACTTTGGCTTGTGAAGTTGTTTAGGAACGCTTCATTTTAAAAATTTGCACTGGGTGCTTAGGTCATATGACATTTTATTTCCTTTGTGGGATTACTGAGATGTTGCTGTTTAAAAACTGTGAAATGAAAGCCCTGTGACAACTGTTAACAATATACTGAGCTCAATAAATCCTTATGAAAAGACCTGTGCATCTTGAAAGTTTTACTCAAAGACTGACACATCTGTCCTTGGTATCAGTTGTCATAATTCTGCTGACACCAATGTTGTTATGCTCTTCTATGCAATCTGAAGGTCGGCCCTCTAGAATAAGATTGGTGAGGTGTGTTTGCTCCTTTTCATAACCATAGCTTTTCTGTTGTGAACACTGAATTGTCTGTATTAATTTTTAGTTAACTATTAACTTGTAGCAAAGCCTATGAAATCCCTGGGGGTTTAGTTACTGGTGCTGCTACTGACACTGACTCACAGACCAAGACCCTTTAGCTATTGCACAGACTTATAAAGAGGTGTTTCCAATGGGAAGAAGGAGCTTGCAATCTAGGGCTAAGATGGGAGACAACTGATGTTGAGAGCATATTGAGGAGCCCAGGGAAATGGGCAGACAAAGTGGCTCTGCATGGTACAGTGACCTCAGCACACACAGAGCTCAATGTTGGCGTATTTTGTAGACATCAGGCAAGAGAGAGCTTCAAGAAGGCATACGAGCATGTCTTTTGTTGGCTTTTTTTTTTTTCCTAGCAGCAGTAGAAGGTGCTTAGCTGAAAACCTAAGTGGAAAATAAAACTGGTATCTTGGACTAGGTGGAAATAAGAGACAGCTACTGATGCAGAGATAGTAGGGACGGAGTAAACTGAAAATGACTTTGCATTTCTACTGGATTTGAGAAGGCTGATGTTTAGCAAGAAATAGAAATAGAAATTAGAAATAGCAGCTGGCTGAACTCAAGGTCTAAGCGTGCAAATACATTTATGAATCGTATTTTATTGAACCCAGCTAGCTCTGTTCAGTGTTAAGAGTGAGGTAGGAACTTCTAGCATTGATTCTGCTTAGAGAGACATACCTTACAGATGACTTTAAGATGCAGTTCAATGTAGTGATTTGATGCTGAATGTGATTAATGCATTGGTACTTGTAGATCACTCTTTCTCCCAATTTCACGGCTGAAACAAGGGACATTTCAGCTGAGGTTTGAAGATCCCCAAATGGGATCCAGCATTTGAAGTGTCAGTGCTATACAGCTCTTATTGTAGAAGGTGCTTCCTGCTGTGCTCTGGCAGAGCACAGCTCTCACTCCTAAGGCATAAGGCAAACTCCTCTCCCCTGAGGTTTTTCATGTACTGAGTGTCAGCTGATTGAACTCCTGCAAATGCTTCCCATATTTTGCTCTATGTCAAGTTATTCTGGAAATGCTCCGAGTACATACTTATCACAAACAAAACAGCAATGAGAATTTTTAAAATAAATGGCTGAATCAGTGCTTTATGAGGGCCATTTACATTAGAAAAGCACTGACTGACCTTATGCCAAAGCACTCTCTTTTGGACTATTAGCAAAATAAAAGGTTCAAATGTTTCAATATCTATGGTCTAGCTAAAGACATCAGGCTGAAATATGCTGGAGTTAGATATAGCCATAATATTTTCTTATGGGATCTGTCAGTTAGAAAGCGCAAGGGCTTCAGGAAATTAAATAACAAGCTTAGTAATGGTGGGAGACTAGAGGGAGAATGTGGTTAATGTAATAAGAAGTAGTTTCAATCAAGGAACGAGTTCATCATACAAGTGTTCTTCCACAGAGAAAGCACTTTCCATGAATGACTTTTGCTGCCCTGGCTTCTTGATCTTCATGCAAAATTAAGGCTCATCAAAATTACATGGCCTATAAACTAAGACACTTCAGTTTAGTGTCACCCAGATGAAATATTGGACCATGTGTGTGACCATGGCACTTGGTAATAAACTAATTTTAAAAGAATAGGTAGGGAAATCTGTGGTGCTGAAGAAATAAAAAAACAATTAAAAACTATATATAAAAGAGGAATCACAAGAAGGAACAAGGCTTCCAGTGAATGACAGGGAAACTCAGGGAAATAATTGAAGAAAGAAATGTCATTCTGAACTTTAAAAATATTAAAAAATTAATATATCTGAAATATCCTCAAGCCCCAATCCTGTAAACAAATCTATATTTATGGGCCTTCATGTCTGTCTTCACAATGTTGTTTAAACGTGCAAAGCATCAATGTGGTGGTCTAAGGAGGACCTAAGAGATGATGTGAGAGGAAGTTACAACCACTGGGAAAAGAATGCTGGAATTTCCATATCCTCTTTTCCTTCTGGATTACACTCTGGATTACATATAATTTATAACCTAGGATGACACCTGGGAAATGCTTCAAGAAATTATACTCTGAAAAGCCTCTTTACAGCTGACACAAATCTGTTTAGCAGGCATGTTTATCAGATTTACTCATGTTCCTGCACAACTCAAAGGTGTTGATAGATGTAATAGAGCAGGTAAGCTCCCAGTGCCTGCTCGTTGTTGCAGTAGCAGGCATGGATGGTAGCTGGTAAAATGGAAATGACTGACTGGTTGATGATCAGATCTGATTTTTTCAAAATTCTCTTTAGTTTGAATATTTATGAGTATTTCATTATCTATGCAATCATCTTTGAACAATGGTCCCAAACCATCAAATACTGCCACTGCTGTCATCTGGCAACTTGCAGACAAATTCTGTTGAAAACCCAGCGAAAAGCAAGTTCTAAATCCCTAGCTGATGCTGTTAAGTGTCATGTGGCATTTGCAGTAGTTATGGATGTAAATCATTCATAATCCAATACCAGACTGGAAAGAGAAAATGAGCTTGCCTCTGTGGTTAAAAAGAATAAGGTATTGATTACCATAACAAATTAACAACTTGAAACCTGATATATACTCTCTGAGCACTGAGAGCTGTGAGCTGGAACAGTCATGTATTACACATTGGCCTCATGAGATTTAAAAGCAATTGTGCTACAAAAATAGCTAGTTATTAAAAGAGTTCTGTAAAAATTATTTTAATGGCATTTTCTGCAGGGCTAGAACAATTACCAACTTGCAATCAAACTAGTAGCTTTTCATTAACTAAGATGGTTGAGCAAGACCCTGTCTTTAAAGATTTGTTGTGAAAACTGATGCTGGGTGTATTTTCAGTGGCAGGCGGATGGGTGACACAGGATAGTAGAGAGGGTTAAAAAGCACTTGGCACTTCCAGAGGCTTCTACACTGAGATAGTTAGAAAATGAATTGGAAAATGAGCTTAGAAAATCTGTGTGTTTGTTTGGGGAAGAGGTTAGGTTGAATCCCTATGGATAAACCATTTAAGGATGCTTCTGTCTGCTTTGGATTTTCTCTGCTTTCCTCCCCTCATTGTAATGAGTGAGATTCCACCAGCTGATTTTATAAGATAACAATGTGAAAGTGCACTAGCTTGAATCGATATCCTGCTCTAGCCAGCAAGCAGCTTTCAGGACAGTACTTCCAACTGATAGGAGCCTGGAAACAACAAGGGAACAGGGGTGAATATTCATTCACATTTTTAAGGAACTTCTCTTCGACTGTACTGATGCTTACTCCCTTTCTTGTTTACTCAAATGTTTTTGTAAAGTAGTTTGCTGGCAACAGTATTCATGGAAATCAAAAATCACAGCAAATACTGCAAATGATGATAGATTTCTTTTTTTTGGATCCACAGCAAGGCTTGAAAGGAAAGCCATGTATTACATTCAGAGTCACGGAACAAAAATGTATCGCTTTATTATTCTGTAAACCAAAATGCTTTTAGCTGAAGATGCTCAAAACTGGCAAGGTATATTTTGCTGATTGGCTAAAAGGTAAAAATTCTACACAGAGGCTGTTGCGACTAACTCACACTGCAGATATTGTGGTATGCTGCTGGGCAATTTGAAAACAGAAAAAAATACGATATTGTATGTTTGGTGGTTGAACTGTATGTTTGTACTGAACTGTGTAGCTGACCTTATGAGGGATATAAAGATCCTTTTTGCTTTACCGGGTATTAAAACAAACAGCTGGTGGATCTGTGAAGACAGGAAACCACCCGGAAGCCAAAGGAGAGATGTTTTAGGTTTACAGCTACAGGTTTAAGCCATTTTGGTCCTCCTTTCATCCTGTGTTGTGAACTTGCATGAGGGAGGTGGGAGGAGGGAGGTCGTTCTAGGTGTTTGAAGGCAAAAATTTAGGTTAGTATTTAACCCACGAGGAACTACTACTACCACTGGCAAAGCTGATTTTTGTGGTGAGTTCTGGGGGAAAGCAAGACGGGTGGGGCTGGGGAAGCTTGGAGATACTTGGCTGGGTTGAATTTCTCTCTCCCCACTGCAAATCTCCTGAAGTCCTATTCTGATCTGACCTTGCTTGAGTGGAATGTCTGATGGTAGAGTAAATGGCTGTCATATCGAAGTTGACAATGTGTGTTGATAATATTTCATATTATATGAATATAAAAATTACATAAAACCTCATTGGGATACACTGAACATGTTGAAGCCCACTGTAACAATGTGACATATCTAGGAGCACCTAGGAAAAGCAGCTGCTGTGGTTTTAAGAAACTTAAATGCCCTGAAGTATTATTTATTTGGTGACATATGACAAATTGTTCTACAAGAACTAGATGATTGCAACTTAAAAATAAATTAAAGCCCCTCTCTGGGTGTCCTGCCCAATTTTGATATACTACACTCTAAATAGGAGTCTTGGCTGCCTGGGATGTGCAACATTTAAAGAATCAATTAACATTATAAAACTCTGGCAAAGTTTCCCATCATCATTATTGCTTCTTCACTTTGTTGCCTTGTATTTTGTATCTTTCCTCATGCTTTATCTGTTATACATCTGTTTCTCACGTTAATTTAAGCAGGTTTAATTCTCAATGTGTGGAAGTATTTATTAGTGTGTTTGCTGGAGGGCTGATGGGACAATGACCCTGCTACATCCTTCTCTTCTTGGCCTGGCCACGACACTTGGGGTACAAGCGGGGAATAGGAAATGGCTTCTGGACTGCTGGCTTTTATCCATGGGTGATCCAGTCCCACTTCAGACTGCAGGAGCTTTGTCAGCAGAATTCATCTGAATTTGCTTCTCCTCCTACCTGGATAGCATCACATGCCACCCCAATGCATACAGGGATAACTAGTATTGTTTCCTGTGGCTAATCCTCAATAAAAGAAGATGATGAAAGTGGATTAGATGTTCTTTTTCACTATTGGCTGCAAATAGAAATAAGAGATTGAACAGATCAGTTCAATGTAAGCACTTCTTTTATACTTAGAATTGATTTGGAATGACAATTTACATGAGAGAGATTTTGGCACAGTAACGTTCACATTCACACAATCTCATCAGCTACAAGTGGAAAGTGTGGGGCTTTTTTTTTTTTTTTAAGAAGATCACCTTGCTTTATTTTTTCAGTGTTACCTGGGGCTACTGCAGAGTGGATGAGGCTTTGAATGTAGCAGTAATATCCACATAGCGTAATGATCCAGTTGTGCACGGTGAATCCCTCATTTGAGGCTGCAGCCTTTGTAGATTAAGCTGCTGGTTGGTGGAGTTTCCTTCCCTGTGGGAATCAAAGCACCCACTCATTTCCACTTCTGGTGAGGAAATTAATATCCTATTCATGTAGCTCTACATTGCTTTTAATTGGTTTAGTATTAAACTGCTTGAATGAAATGTTGTGGGGAAGTTCATTTCAAGGAGGCAGTTTGTCTCTGGACAATTAGAGAGTGTTTATTTCTGTGTTACTGAATCACAGGAGGGAATATCTCCTGTAGAAAATGGTATTTTCAGCTAAATTAATGACCTTTTAAGAAAACAATGAGCATATTTTTCTTAAATAAATTACTGACAAGAACAGTACCACCAACTTGGGTGGTAACTCATTTGCCCAATAAAAAAGTGGGTAAATATTTATAAATTGCACATCAGGAGTAATCAGGGAGAACTGGCAGCATAAAACACACAAATAATATTTTTTAACTTTACAAGCCTCTTCATTAACTTCTTAGAACAAAGACTATTTGGAGCAGAAAGCCCTTGGAGGTGGGTTTCTCTCCTTGTATCCACTTCAGCTGTCAGCCAGCTCTCTTTCCCTGATCTTTGGGCTGCAGGGTCAAACGGAAGAGGAAGAGGCTCTGCCTGCTGCTGTGGAGTTGTGCTGGAGGGGTGGCCTTTACTGTCCTTACCTAATGACCAAGTCGTGGAAGTGCCACATCCATGGGTTTGGTGAGGTCTGCAGCTGACAGTCTGGATGGGGTACAAAGGAGTTAAAAAACTGAGAATGATGATGAAAAATGCCAGATTTTTTCCCCTCAGTACCTCTTTTCTTTCTGCTCTCCGCTCAGGAGGGGAATATCTCCATTTCCTCAAGTATGGATGGAATAATAAAAAGAATAAAGCAAATTCCACTGCACCTTCTCCATGACTCCATCAAGATCTCACAAGGTAGTCAGATGCCGGATATAATTGGTGTGCTACTGGATCAAACAGCTCTGTGAATGTCTCTGATGTCACAGTAAATTATGTTAGGAATTCAGTCAATGATATTCTGGTCAGAGACAGTGGAATGCTTGTCCCTCAGTATGGCATCAGGATCCAGTGCTGCTGCACAAGGTGTAAAGCTGCTCTCAGACCATCTGTAGGTATTAGACACCCCATGGCTTGTTCTGTAACGTGTGGGACATCTCACAATCCTTGCCACATCTCAACATGTGTACACACATCCTGGAAATTAAGTCCATCCACAGCGTTTTCAGTTCTGAGGAAGAAGGGTTGCATTAATGTTGTGTATTTAGGAGGGATCTCAATATATTCTGTTAAGACGCCTGGGACTTGCAGGTATCTCACCTTGACACTCCTGTAGGATCCCAGTAATGCATGTTTGATAAATCAGCTCTCTAGAAAAGCATCCACTCTTGATTTAAAGACTGCAAGACACCAAGAACATCCCCCACCACTTATTCTACTGGTTAATATCTTCACTATTAAAACCATGTCCCTAATTCCTGATCAGCCTCAGCTTCCAACTATTATTCCTTCACATGCTTTTTTGTGGTAGATTCAAGAGTCTTCTCCCACCTGCAAAAGCTTCCCCCAGAGGCCCTTAGATACTGTAATCCAGTAATGTCTGAGTCTTCTTCCTGGCAAGCTTTTAAAATGCCTTGTGGTGCAATGTTATCCCCAGCCCTGGAATAATTTTCACAGTTCTTTTCTGAGGTTTCTGCATTTTCAAAAAGCATTTTAAAGACTTTGCAGGCGTGATGGGATATGTAGTGGGGGAAGAGTCATACATAAACACGTACTACACAAGTGATGTATTTTGGACTGATTTCATTGTAACTACTATATGGAATAAAATGTAAGTGTAGCTTTTTACGCATTAGATAATATTTAAAACAAGTTTTCTACCCATGGATATGAAACAAATGTTACATCAGTATGACTTGAAAAGGTGCATCAGAACAATGCTAATGAGGTCTTTGCTTTTGTAACCAACCACCAAAACACAGAGAAGTTCTTGTGGTCTGACCCAAAATGCATTTATTTTTCCTTCTGGCAGCATGTATTAAAAGAAGCTCTGTCAGGTTGGCTATGAAATTTTCTGAAGCAAATAGTTTCGTTTAAAAATGCTAATGCAATTTTACACTTCTAAACTTTTTTCCATTTTCTACTGCAACTATTTGCAGGGTTGGATTAAGTAATTTGTAAATAGACATGCACATCAGTTGATAAGAGTTCTTTTACAGTAAATAAAGGCAGTTTGTGCAACTGAATACATAGTCTGGTATGAAAGGCTGCTTTGAAGACGTAGCTCTCCTAAAGGAGGGTGTAGACAGGTTCTGGGGGCATGATGCGGGCAGAGGACATCTCCCAGTGCCCTGTCCAGGGAGGGCAAAAGGGGGTCTCTTTGGTTTGAGCCTGAAGACAATGGAAGCTGGCAAAGTGGGAGGGAAAGAGACTGGGAGCAGAAAATGGCAGAAGAAAAGGGAAGGGACAAAACCCCATAGCAGCTCAGCAAAAAGAAAAGGTTAAAAAGCCTGAAACATTAGCTCTCCAGAGGATGGAAAGCTGCAGCTTGAGCTGGGTCAGGTGCTGGGAATGTCCATTGAGAAATGGAGGCACNGTAGCTCTCCTAAAGGAGGGTGTAGACAGGTTCTGGGGGCATGATGCGGGCAGAGGACATCTCCCAGTGCCCTGTCCAGGGAGGGCAAAAGGGGGTCTCTTTGGTTTGAGCCTGAAGACAATGGAAGCTGGCAAAGTGGGAGGGAAAGAGACTGGGAGCAGAAAATGGCAGAAGAAAAGGGAAGGGACAAAACCCCATAGCAGCTCAGCAAAAAGAAAAGGTTAAAAAGCCTGAAACATTAGCTCTCCAGAGGATGGAAAGCTGCAGCTTGAGCTGCGTCAGGTGCTGGGAATGTCATTGAGAAATAGAGGAGGCACAGAGATTCACCAGGCAAGCAGAGGTGCTTCAGCCCCAGGTGGCTTTCAGCGAGGCTTTCAGTGGGCCTGGAGCTTTGGTGGGGCTCAGGAGGGGACAGAACCTGGAAAAGAAGATTGAGGAGGGCTCCCAGGAGAGCATGTGTGGATGGCAAATGATGGGAAAGGAGGGATGGGATAGGGCAGGGGACAGAAGGCTGAAAGCGGGGGTTGAGATTCAATAGGAGCCTGGTAAGACTGGGAGTGATGATCAGGCAGGCTTAAATGTAGGGAAGGAGTCAGAGCCTGGCAGCAGAAAATAAATCACAGATCTCCATGAATTCAGTGTGGCAAATGCATGACTGTTATGAACACTTAGCTGCCATCACATGCTCCATGAATCACTGCCCCTGGCTTCAACTGTGACGCTTGCATCTGTCAGGCCTGGGGGTGTCGTGTCACACCATCAAGGGGTGAAAAGAACACCATTACGGAGAATGAAACTGAGTTTAAGTGACTTGTCTGATGCTGTGTCAAAACTGCAGTGGAAGCGGACACTGACAAATGCAGTTCTTCTCTGGCCAGGCTTGTATGCCCTCAGCTGTGTTGAGGTCAATGAGGTCCACAACAAGGAGAAAGCTCATTTTAGGTTTTGGGATCACCAAAGACCCAGTGCATTGTAAGTACCCAAAGCTGTGAAGCCCCATCATTATGCTGTGGGTGTTTCTTGGGCACTGGTTGAGTGGTGACTGCCTCTGCTGCAGCATTTTGTGTCACCCTCACCTTCTCCCGTTGATTTGATAGGTCCAATCATTATAATCTTATTTCCTAGGCAGGGTGTAGTTTGCATAGCAAAAGGCCTCTTCTTCCACTGCACTTTGCCCTGGGTATCATAGATTAGCACTGAGTCCTGCTGGGAAGAGGAGCTAGAGGGTTTTAGAGTTGCCATCCATAAAGGAACCAGTGATTGCATTATTCCCCTTCAAACCATCCTCCGCACTCCCCAGCCAGCTGCTGTTGCCTAACTGGGTCCAGATGGTTTCAGCTCAGCTTGATGGTTTTTCCTAGTGTGCATTTATAATGCCTTCAGTCCGTGCAGCAGCCAACTGTTGTGATTGGGCACTGTTCCTGTCACTGCCTTCCTCTGCCTGGCACGCGGCACGGTTATGTTTTGTCCCAAGTTAGATTGCACATTTCTTAGGGTTTTTCCCTGTACACTTAGAATGGGCCATTGAAATTGTGCTCTGTTTCTGCCCACAGCTGTTTGTCCATGAATTAAGCCATGGTGGGAGAGACAGGACAAGAAGCAAGTTAGTCTTGGATTTGCTGGACTGCCCCCTCCTCGAAGGGCAGGGACTCCCAGTTCAAGCTAGAGAAGCAGGAGGTGGCTCGGAGAGAAGGAAGTACCTGTAAGCTGAGGTGGAGGAGGAAGAGATTGTTTCATTTGAGTTTTGGAAAAGGCACATGCTTTGTGGATTTAACCTAACCATCTCCATCCCATGGCTTCCTTCCTCTAAAGGGATCTCTTGTGGACACCACAATTGTGTGTGGGTGAGCTGATGGTCTTGCACACATTGTCCTAAATTGGATCAGGAACCCCTCTCCTCTCATTTCCATTCTCCCTCTGGGGCAGCAATGAGAAGTCAGATTTCTTCTATGACAACAGACATGTGAAAACACGAGTCTGCCTTCCTCTGTACGAGCAACCAGTGGAGGAATGTGCAGGAACACAGGAAAGGCTTGGAACTACAGCACCCTGTTCATTTGGCTCTAAATCTTCCTGCTGCAGTGATCAAGGAACACATTTGCTCGATTATGGCCTTGTTAATTCTTTATTTGGCATTTATTAAAACTCTAAACTGTGCTTAGAAAATACCCATGATTAATGATCACTCATTAGGGACCAAGGAAGCTTGAAGGATAGCTCAGCTACTTTAGCAGAAGAAGGAGAGGTTTTACCTTTTTACCAGTGTCCTGGTGGAAATGACAAGATTTGGGTTATCCAGTGATTTTGGATGCTGTGGTAAGTAATTTTAGGGCGAGGGTGTGAGGCCTGTGGCTACCCTCCATGGCTGCTACTACTTTCTACATGGATGATACAGCTTATCATCAAGGTCCACGTCACTTTAGCAAGTCGCTACAACTACTTCTGCAGCGTGATCCTGACTTGGTAGAGAGCTCATGCCATGCAATCACCATTGTAATGCTTCTGGTATGACAATACTTATGGTATTCAAACTGTGGCCCTTTAGTGTGCACAGATGGAAGAGATCCCTGCTGGATAGTACTTATAAGGTGCTCTGCCAGAGGAATGTGCTTTTTCTTTTCAGAGAATTAAGTGGGCTGGTGATTTTGTTTGTGTTGCCCTGCTGAGTGCTGGCAGGACAGCTACTGTATCACCCTTCACTCCCCTCACCCCATCCCTTCCCTGAAGAAGGGCACAGATGAGTTTGTTTTGAATGTAGATGTGCATGGAAGTATTGCCAGGGAACAACAGTTTTCAAAGTTATTCGGGAAAATGAAAAGTGAGACACGATAGCTATACTGACATACCTTGGTTGCACTAAAATAGGTGAGGAAGCCCTCAGCATCCAGGAAAAATGCAATATCAGACTTCATTTCCAAATAAAGGTGTGCTATATGTACTTGTATTTGTTGCATGTGTTTGGGAAGCACAGAAATATGAGTTGCGTTCTGTAAAAATAATTTATGTTATTCTGTTAAAATAACTGATGTTTTTCTACAAAAGGCTGAACTGTAATATTTTCCCCATCCCACAGAGAATATTGCATGGAGCAGTAGGCATTCCTTTGAGCATCACTTAGAAAGAAAAGTTCTCTAAAAAAATACAAAGAAAAGGAAAAAAACTCATTCTCCCTCAATCTTCTCATAGGCAGCCAATAAACCAGCCCTCAAAGAGACTTCTGAGACTGACTGACAAGAGGCAGCCTTTGGGCATGGTAGCTGCACAAAGCTGGACCCTGATTGTAGCAGATATCTGTTGGAAAAAGATACTTTGCTTTCTGTGCAGGAAAGAGACATGAGTGGAAAGCCAGTGAGATGATCCTCGGGAGTGATGAGCTATGCAGGGTTTGGGAAGCTGGAGAAAGCTAGGTACAAGCTTGGTGTCCAGCGGTATCGCAGAATTACAGCTTGCAGCAGCTGCAGAGAACAGTTCCCTCTCCCAGGGCAGGTGCGGGTTGGTAGAAGGTGGTCTGTCACCAGCATAGCACAACTATTACCCCCAGTCCCAACAGACCCTGTGGGTAGAAGGAGTGATATCTGGGGATGCGTGCATTTTGTCTCCTTTTGTTTGTGTCTGCTCTTTTTTAATATTGTGACATCGAAGGGGAAGGGCTGTTCCCTTGATCGCTTTTAATGACAGATACTTTGCAGGTTTCTGGATTGGCTGTGATGTCTGTGATCCAGCTGTATGAAGAGAGATTCCCTAAATCTCACCCTGAGATGAGCCACATATCTTTAAGGAAGAGATACACGTGATAGAATTTCTTTTCACCAAGGTGTAAACCTTCATCTCACTCAAGCTAGTTTCTAACACCATTTCTTACAAGTCCATGGGTGCTGCAGGACTGTTTTTAGTCTGGCCAGCAAAGATAAGCACAAATGTTTCATGATACAGCTTTAACATTCATGCACTTCAAAACTTTCTTACCCCACTTAATAAATGCCATATTGGTTGAAGGCTAGAGATCAATTGTGATCAATAATGATACCCAAAGTTTTCTTACCATGGTCCCATTTCTGACTGACAAGAGCCTGACAGATGTGGGGCCTGCCTAAGCCTACATTTGCAATGTGTATAAGGACATGGTGTTATCTTTTTTGATTTTGTGAGTCTGGTATGTTTGTGCTACGACTTGTGCCAGACATTCTCAGGGAGCAGATCACCCTGAGTGCCATCACATGGCACATGCTTGACAACTAGGGGCCAGGCCAATATGGGCTTATGAAAAGCAGGTCCTGTGTGACCAACCTGATCTCCTTCTATGACAAAGTGACTCAATTAGTGGACATGGGAAAAGCTGTGGATGTTGTCTATCTAGACTTCAGTAAAGCCATTGACACTGTCTCTCACAGCGTTCTCCTGGAGCAACTGGCTGTTCATGGCTGGGATGGGTGTACACTTCCTAAGTAAAAAAACTGGCTGGACTGCTGGACAGAGAGTGGTGGGGAATGGAGTTACATCCTGCTGGTGATCAGTCCTAAGTGGTGCTCCCTAGGGCTCACTGTTGGGGCCACTCTTGCTTAGCGCCTTTATCAATTATTTAGATGAGGGGATTGAGTGCACCCTCAGCAAGTCCACAGATGAAACCAAGCTGGGGAGAAGTGTAGATCTGCTGCAGGGTTGAAGGGCTCCGTAGAGGGATCTGGACAAACTGGATCGATTGGCTGAGGACTGAGGTTCAATAAGGTGAAGCGTCTGGTCCTGCATTTGGATCGCAACAACTCCATGCAACACTCCAGGCTTTGGGAACAGTGGCTTGAGAGCTGCCCAGAAGGTGACATGGAGGTGGTGGTTGACACTCAGCTGAACATGAGACAGCATGTGCCCAGGTGGCCAAGAAGGTCAATGGCATCCTGTGACCAGTGGACCAGGGCAGTGATTGCTCCCCTGTACATGGCACTGGTGAGGCTGCACCTCAAGTCCTGTGTTCAGTTCTGGGCCCCTCACTTTAAAAAGGGCTTTGGGGTGCTGGAGCATGTCCAGAGAAGGGCTATGGAGCTGGTAAAGTCTCTATAAAACATGTCCTGTGAGGGGCAGCTGTAGGAGCTGGGTCTGTATAATCTGGAGGAAAGGAGGCTCAAGGGAGACGTCATTGCTGTTTACAGTAATCTGAAAGGAAGTTGAAGCCAGGTGAGGATTAGTCTGTTCAGCCATTTCTCAGGGGAAAGAATGAGAGAAAATGACCTTCTGTTTCACCAGGGGAGGTTCAGATTAGATATCAGAAATTTGTTTTTCACTGAAAGAGTGGTCAGGCATAGGAGTAAGTTGCCCAGAGAGGTGTGGAGCCACCATTTCTGAAAGTGTTCAAAAGGCTACTGGATGTGGCACTTGGGGATATGGTGGTGCTGGGTTGGACTGGATGATCTTGAAGGTCTCTTCCAATATGGATGATTCCATGATTCTGTGGTTCTTTTGAGAATTCTTGGGGCATTTGCTTGTCAGCAGGAGGGTCTGAGATTCTGCATGGCACAGCTGAGAGAGGCTTCTTGCTGGGAAAGCTCCCAGGATACATTGCCTTACAGATGTTGCATTTGCTTGCTCATGCTTCAAGTAGCTTAAGGTAGGGTAAGAGCCTTTGGCATGGATACAGAAGCAGCAGGTGGGCTGCTCTAGGCCAGCACATGTGGGAACCACATAAATACAAAATGAAGTATTTTTGAGAGACGCCACTTTCCACCTCCCAATTCCTACAGGAGTCCAAATTCAGCAGGATGGATCCTGGCTTACTCTGAGCCTTACTCCGTCATTGACTTAGTAGTAGCATCTTCCCTCTTTGAGAAAAAACCCTTCCTAGCTCCCACTGTATATTCACTATGACCGTGCCACACCTAAGTGCTGCAAACCACTGGATGACTGGATTAAAGCTGGCAGAGCACCACTTACTCAGCTTTCTGTGAAGGCTGCTCTGACTGGTGTGCTCTGAGGCAAGACAGGACTGACTATGACTGACTACAGTACTTCAGATGAGGTAGACATCAACCTGTCGAGACATTTGTATGTCAGCATTGACAGACAAATCCTGAGAGCGCTTCACTGCTAGATCCTTCTGGGTCTGAAACTGGGAGTCAGGGGGTGGGGAGTAGGAGTGGGAACTTGATGGACCTGAATTTTAGTCTTAGATGCTCATCTTGTTGTCCACATTTGACCCCACAATGATCGCAGTTCCTGGAGGAGCCATTCTCCACAGGATGTCATTGCTGTAGGAGCTTTTCAGATTGTGAGTATGGCAGTAATCGTCCTGGAAGTGCTCCAGTACCAGTCACTCGGCTCAGCTAAGGATTTCGCCCTGTCTGTATAGCCGGCAACTTCAGCAGAGTATAATGAAGTTGGAACTGCCTTTTAATTTTCTTCGGTAGTCGGGCTAGAGTTACGATTATAATTTGGACCTGATTCTGAAAAGAATCTTAGGTCTTTGTGATCAGGCATATGATTTAATTCAATTTAATTTAATTTTGACACTGGCAAGATTCTCATTTAAAGTGCACATTTCCAAGTGTATAAATCTACAGACACGACACTGGCTCAGAACCTTTACCAGGCAGGCTGTCATAACTTACGCCTATTAGTTAAATTAATGTAACAATGTGCACTTTTAGTACTTAGGAAAGAATCTGCTCCTCAAATATAAACCACAAAGACCTGAAAATGGCTATTTAATTAAACTCATTTCTTTTCTTTTCAGATGCTTTCCCTAAAATTTCTTTCTTTCCTTGGGTAAGGTGTTCTTACAAGACAATGTGAATTTAAAATGCTAAAATCAAGGAAAGGCCAAGTTATAGCATAATGAGTGTATTAAAGTTTACTCAGTACTCTGTTCTAAACTTTGTGAAACTCTATTTCTAGTATAAAATGCAGAGGAAATTGAACTAATTTGAAAATGTTTCTGTGGTGAAAGGTGAACGTGAAGCCTTCTCTGGGAGCTGATATATATGAGTAGCAAGCGGGAAATGTGTTCTTGCAATCACTTTCTGAATTACCTGTAAGTTCTGTGAATTGTTATGTTATGCCAGAGCATCTTAACTTTAATTTCATTATTTGAAATCTGTCCATTTTGCTTCACAGTGGCCTTCAAATGCTCCTTCTTTCTAAATGCTTAAGGAAGGCCCAGAAAATGCAGGAAAGCTGGGATGTGTCTAGAGTTCATGTGACATTGCAGGTATTCTCAGCCAGTGGAGCATTGTGAACTTCTGGTCTCTGCCACTTAAATCCCCTGGTGCACCAGAATAAGAGCTCTATACTTGTGTGCTGTGGTCTTGGTTGAAGAGCAGTGTCTGGAGTTAACCACAATGCTATTTGACGATTAATGAAAAAATGCTTTTGCCAGAGAAATCAGAGCAGATACATCTACGGTAGACTTTCAGTTCTCTGAATTATTAACAGGCAATTAGCAGCAAGTGTTTAACACATTTAATAAAGGCTACTATGGACACCATTTCTCATTTCTTCAAAACAATAAAAAAGTATTTTTTTACATAAAGATTAGAAGATCCGTTTTGGGTAAGAAACAGACGTCTGTAACCATAAATAAATATGTAACATGTCCATTGTGGGCTTTACAAATGTGCTAAGTACATTCAGTTAATTGGTAATTAATTCAGGATAAAGTCTACAGATAGTCTAAACATATTGATTGCCAGCTTTTCCTTTTCCGGCAACAGAATCACTGTGCAATGCTGAACTGAATTAAAATAAAGGAGCACAAGAGAATATAATTTCTGCTGCAGACTGAAGATATTTTTATGGTGTGGAATGCTACTGGAATAGAGCAGTAGTCATCAACCACCGTTTAGAGCATGCAGCACATTCTTCGTTCTAGAAATCAGGAAAATCTGTAGGGAGTACACATAGTTGGAGAATATAAGGTCACAATAAAATGGTGATTTTATTATAATTATAAATGGCCATGGCCAGAAGAAACCCTCCACATCTGTTGAAAGACTGACTTGCAGAAAGAAAAAGAAATAAACTGGCTACAGAGCACATGTGCTCTGAATATCAGACATCCAAGCTAGGGCATTAGAAACTGCAAGTAGGGAGCAATGCATGCTCTGTGAAAATACAAATGCCAGAGGAGACATAAAGAGGTGCTCCAAGAAGTCACACATTATTCTGTGAGTTTTTTCAGGAAGAGTGGGTATTTGGCATTTTCCTTGTAAATGAACTTAGAAAAATTTGAGGCTCAGGTCAATAAAACATAGGCTGATGAAAATTATAGTTATGGTGTCCTTTGTTTTACATGAAAGGGATTGTATTCTTTGTTGCATTCACATTGTATCATGTACAAGTCTAATGCAACTCAGTCACAAAAGGTGACAGTCCTCTCATTTAATTTATAAGCCCAAAAAGCAGAAGTCTACATCTGATCTGGTTGTCTGACCACCTTTATGACTCTGGAGACAACGGAGAGTCTGGAGGTGCTTCTAGAAAATGATTCATCTGCTCTGTTTCAGACATCTATCTGAGGAGGACATGAATTATGCCCCAGGAGCTCCTATTCCTCCTTGAGTCAGACAGCCAGTCCAGATGAAGATGTCTGTGCTATAATTGTCTAAGACCAAGCAAACAAATCCCATTGAGGGGACACAAACTAGCACCATGTGCACCCTGGCCATGGCACACATCCAAAAGCCTCTTGCTGTGCAACTCCAGCACAGTGCTTGCAGAGTCAGCTGGGTCTCTGCTTCCCCTGACACTGGTGGCTGATTTTCCTCACTTTTCCATGTAGGTTTCAAATGCCGCTATGGGCACCAATGCCCATAAGATTGCTGGCTTGAGGAGGTCCACTCCTGAGGCACTCCCTTCCAGGGATCCTGGGGCTGGATCCCTTCCAGCCTTCAGTGAAAGAAGAAGGGACTTCCTGCACCTCTTCAGGTGATGGTTAAACCATTGTAGGTACTGCTCAGTACTTGTGGGTTGCCACATTTTTCAGAGCTATCCACTCCGGGAAATGGGTCCAAATTGTCCCAAATTGACTAGCTGTCACCATCCTGAAACAGCATCTGTAAAGTGTTTTGATGGAGCAGGGTTTTGAAAAGTTCTGTGGGCAGCAGCAAATAAAACAACAAGCAAAACAGAACTTGGCTGCCTGACTTTTCAAAATATACTGCTAAGACATCTGAAATATTGTCTCTTGCACAGCCCTGCTCCTCTGAGACATCCAAAAAGGAGTTCATTTTCATACTCGGTGTGTACTTTTGCTGCTTGAGATATTTCTTTCTGCTTCTCATTAATGCTATTTTCAATCCCACAGGGAGAGTGCTAGGTAAAGTGACCAAGAAAAGCTTTCTTGATGGCCTTCCCAACTTCATGAAATATTAATGCTTATTGTATTTGAGCCTTTTGTTTATTTAATATTTGCCCAGGGACAGTATAAGCTGTCCATATTGTTTTCCATCAGAATTACTAATGCAAGAAAAGGGAACACTTTAACTTAATATCTACCTTATTAATATTTTTATTACCACAACAAGACAAACAGAAATAGTCCAATCTTGTCACAGATCATTCTTGTTTATATGTGCGTTGAAGATGAAAGGGTGAATGTTGTCCAAGATATGTTTTCTTTCTGTGACTACTGTGATGTGTGGATATATTTTTTCAAGATAAATGCTCGAGTTAGGTGCCTACCGTGAGCAGGGCTGAAATATCCTTCTGAGTACATGGTCCTTTCTTGATGTGGGAGAACACTCCATGGTCTTTTGGCTCCTCGAGAAACTTCACCATGTGTGCTCTCAGCGACAGTGTGATGCTCTGGGAATTGGCATCTATAAAAGACCCACGGCAGCAAAACGAGGGTTTCAGCTCCAGCTCTGGTTTCCATTTCTTGGTGAAGATGAAAGACATCAACAAAGGCAGCCTCCTGGAAATGTTGTTGTCTTCCTGGAGGCGTTGATACTTGCACTTTTTCCTGCCTGCACTGGCATCAGCAATGAGCGATTCCCAAGTACACGTTTAATTGGTCTGTTCAGGCCAGAAAAAAGTCAGATCCCTTCTCTCCAGAAGGGAGATCCTCTTTTTAAGGGGAACACCTTAGAAAATGTAAGGTCAGGGATGGGATGGTGTCTTGGACACTTATCCCTCAGTCAAATATCCCTTGTAGGTGAGCATGATGAAGGAGAAGCATGAGAGCAATGGGCAGCAATTAAGTGTCCTGACTTCTCAGAAATCTTGGGCTTTTCTGGAGATTACTTCAACTCTTTGGAGTCATCGGAAGTAATGGTCTTCAGTACTTTTAGCACTGAAAAGCCAATTCAACTCATTCTGAAGCCACCATTACAGTTAAATGCCTGCTCTAACAGGATATATATATTTTACTACCTTCTTGCATCCCTGTGTTATGCACATTCTACTGCACTTCGAAAGTGGTCTGTCATAAAAGAAAGCTTTGGAACAATTTTGAATCAATGCAATTGCTGGGATTCCCAGCCCTGGTCAATTCTTACCCCCATCATGCAAGATCTGTTTTTTATGTATATAAAACTTTGAAACTTCCCATGCTTTGGGCATTGTAATACTGGTGGTATTATTAGCAACAACAACAACAACAATAATAGAGTGATACTGTCTGAGCTAAATAAGACACTGCAATTGAAGCTTCCTATTATTTTTATGATATAAATTTGTGTATAGTCCTCAGCTGTTTTCCCCAAATAGATGCTGAGCTTGAATATGAGGGCCAGTAAACTTGCACAGTTTCTCCAGCTGCCTTGGCAAAAATATTACCTGTGGGAGCCAATGAAACATTTATTACACATTGCTCCTACTGTGCCCACAATGACATTTCTCCAAATGCGGCTGTGCAGGTTGAAGATACATTTATTGGTTTAGTTTGGCACAGCTTTATTATAAATTAGATTATCTTGTGCTACATGAAGTGTGATAGAGTCTGGTGAGTGCTCAAATATTGAAAAGTTGCTGCACAGTCTATACTTTGTACAGTATTTCCATTGCTGGTTGGGGCTGGGGCTCTCTGTCTTGTCTGTGTCTCTGCAGCATACTGCAGAGGGCCTGGGACCTGCAGGCTTAGTGAAGAAAAGTATCAGGGGTTTTCAGTGCAAGAACTCACTGGAAGTGTAATTTTTAAAAATTTGTGCTATAAAGGTGTGCTAAAACACTTGCAAGGTGCTTTATGTTTCTTTAAAGAGCAGTTCATATTCTTAAGCAAGCAAAGAAAAAAAAAAGTAAATTCTAAGATTGTGTGAAGTCAGTGGGAAGGAACATGCACTGTACAGATGACTGTAATTAGTAGGGAGGGGAAAGAAAGTGAAAATCTTCCCAGGAACCTCAGGATCAGGAGTCTGTGAAGGAGGAGACAGTTTCAAGAGGCTAGCAGTAGCAATTGGCTGGGAAAAAGAAAAGGGAAAAACCCCATAATTGGAGGGAAAAATCAAATTATTTGCTCAGTAGTACTTTGGTAGTCATCGGATGGCTTGCCAGCCACAGAGCTTGTTGGAAAAGTAAAAGTAGATTTATTGCATAAACTATGCAGTGAGAGAAACAAATGCACTCCATCCAATGTGTCCCTCAGATGATACTGTCATTTTGTAAAGGAACAGTTGGGGATAACAAGGAAATTGCAGCAAAACGAAACAAATTCCTTGCATTTATCTTCATCATAGTGGACAAGGGGGAAATACCTGCTCTAATGCTTCTTGTTTTCTTGTAGGCAATAAAAATGAGGAACAATTTAAAAATGAAATTAATCCCTAGGGCCGGATAGTACTCATCCATGCGTTTTGAAAACACTTAAGAGTGGTTCATCTGTAAGCAAAAGTACATGAACTATCATTAAAGCCAGCTACCATAAAGGAGGACTGGAATTTTACAAGAGTTATAGTTCCCTTATTACAAAGAAACTTTACCTCATTATTAGATAAATTACTAAAGGAAGTAACTGGGGACATGTACAATGCTTAAATGATCACCACAGGCAAAATGTGTCTTCTTCCAAATTACTTAGGGGAATAGAGGCTGTGGTAGGTAAGGGCAAAAGGGCACACGTGAACTCTGGAGTAGCCACTGACAAAACGCTGTGCTGGCAGGAGAGAGGCCAAGTCAGTTGCAATGTAGAAACTAATTATGCCAAAGTAATTAGGGAGAAGAGGAACAAATACTCAGCTCTGCAACTGGAGGGCATCGTACTGAGTCAGCTCCAAGCTGATTTAATAGCCTGCTACCATTGAAAACTGAGAAGTTAAACAATTAGCCCGTCCACTGTGTTCTTGTCAGCATGAAGGTGCCTATGTGCCTTTAGGGATGCGAAATAATTTTTACTCACCATCTGATAATATACTTATTATAATATACTTATTTACTTTTGAAAAGTAAAGATCAGGGGAACTAGGCATCATTGAGAACATATTTGGATTTTGGGCTGCAGTTTACGTTTTTGACTGGAAATATTTGCACAGCATCAGGTCTCCTGTGCAGCAAGGGATGTTGCTGGCCAAATTTTGCCTTCTCGTCTCTCCTTGCTTTAGTCTCCCTGCAAACATTTTGATGCAGAGGTCATGGAGAATGCTGCCTGTCTGGTAAGCTGCACTTTTTCAGATGCATTTCTAATTCCCTAGAAACTCACCTGTAAGTTCCAGATCTGTGCCTCCTCTTCCTATTGGAGTGAATCCTGAAATCCAGCCTATCTTTGACTGAGGCTTTGGCTCTACTTGCTAGTCAGCAGTTGCTTTTTTCTGTAGGCTGAGCAGGCTTGGTACTTGCCTACGTTTCTGTAGGAAACCTGTGGAGAATAAAACCCATCAATGATAGAGAAGCAGCTCCATTATGTACCAGACAGAAATACCCACTGAATAACTTCCTCAGTGATATTGTGACTTTAAAAAAAAAATTATTTAATTCTCTTCCTCCACTTTTTTTCAGCCCTTCAGCGCTGCCATAAGGGTTAGGACAAAAGTGCTGTCTCTTGTGTCACCTGCTCTGCATCACTGTCTTGGTGGGACATGGGAGATGCTGTGGCAGCGCCATGTTCATGAATAACTCCTTGAATACTTTCAATTTTCTTCCCTTTATTCCCTTGCCAGGAAAATGGGGCAGCAGAAGTGGCAAAGCATCTCACTGCCATTTGCATGTCCTCTCGGACAGGTATCAGTAGCACTCTGTGTTTGGAGTCACGGCCTGTGCCTGGCGGCACTGGGCACAGCACAGATGGCAGCGAGGTGGAGCGCCCGGCAGAGCCTGGATGGGCTGTCTCGGCACAGTCTGTGCTGTACCCTCCAGATGGCTTGGTCCTCCAAGGCATCTTTTTGCCCAGCTTGCCCTTTGCCTCTGGTCTTATATACAGATGTCTTTCTGCCCATGGGTGCCAAGGAGAAAGCATGTGGGCCGGGAATATCAAGGAATGGCAGCCAAAGGCAAGGAGAGAGGCTGTGTTGACTGAGGGACTGTTCAACCCCAGTGTCCTGGGGCTCCCCAGCCTCTGCTGCTGAACCCCTTTTCCTGAGCAGCCACAGCAGTGGAAACGGAATCAAGCATACCTTTTTGCACCCTTCTCCAACAAGATACCTAGGGCCACATCTCCTTTTGCTCACCTGTAATCTAGCTCTAGAGACCATTACTTAGGTTACCATCACTTTTTCAAGCATGTGTGGCATAGCCCTGTGCACAGCGCAGGCCAGGGTAATCCTCTGTGCTGCATAGACATTGTCAAGAATGTGAAAGAACACACTGGCTTTCTCAAAATATCTTGACTACAGTCTGTCTTTTAAGGGTGCAGAACTGTAAACAGCCAGAATTGTTTAGCAAGTTATTGTATAGGCTTCTTTACCAGGCTATGAAAATTAGCACCTACAAAATGTGATTATTGCTGTTTGATCTTTCTAAAGATTTTGCTGTGGCAGGGACAGGCCTCTGTATGCAGTTGAGCCTAGCTGTTTGTCCACATCCCGATTACACACTCTAATTATAAGTAATTACAGGCGCAGGCATAAGCTGTTTTTCTGCCATAGATGTTCCAACAAGATTCCGGCATATTGTCAACATGTTTTAGCAGTTTAATTGTAGAGCTGGAAAGCAAAGAGTTGTGAGCTTTATTCCAAGTTCTGGCACATCCCTTGTATCCCTCTCACCCAGTTGTAGCTGTGTAAAGTTTAGGGGGTTCAAGCCAAGCTCATCACAGAGGTTCCCTCCACAGCCCAGTAGGAGAGGCAGGTGCCCTCTGCACTGTGGGTCGAGGGAGTTTGGCTAACTGGCTTGGGATGGGCACTGAGCTTTTAGGTAGGCAGCTCTGGTGGCATTAATGTCCCCCTTACACTCACGGGTCTGGAGCTGTGCTGTCGTGCTGCTGTGCCTGACTTTTGCGTCACTGCTGCTTACCTGCTTGTGCAGGAAGCGTTGTGGTGGTGCTTCCTGATGTTTCCCAGCTGAGATCTGCTCACTAGCTGGTCTCTTTGACACTAATGGCCTCTTAAGTACCCTCTGAAGACCCTCCCCCCAGCCCTCCTCAGCCCTCTCTGCTCTTTCCTGTGGATATTTTTCCAAACACAATAAACGTATTTCCAAAGAGAGAAAGAGTTTCAAAATTAACCTCAATCTGACAATGCCTTTCCCTAATACAAAAATGGGATGTCAGAATATTTATTCTGATCAAGAGATGTGGAAAAAAAATCTCCCAGTTTTGTCAGTGGCAGTCTATAGTGGAGTTGCCCGTGCTCCGATGTTCTGCAGTCCTGGTGACTGGTGCATAGCACTGCAATCCCAAAAGGATCTGCCTTCTACCTCAGCTCAAATGAAAACCATTTTAAAGCTCATTTTCATATATTTTCAAAATGCATTTGTGCCATGGTATGGCTGGCATCCTGCATTAATGGCACGGTGTCTTTTTTGTTTCATTTGGATTTGGGAGAGCTTAGTTTTGCTTTCTTACTGCTTTGTCACAAGTCATTGTAGCAAACCTGCAGTTACCAAAATCACGGATGGCAACAAAAACAGGAACCGCTTTTGTTGTGCTTGTTTGCCAGCCTCAAAAAATCCTTGTTAATATCGACAAGATCCCAGCTTCTGTGGTACTTATGAGCTTTTCTACCAATGTGCCCTACAAAAGGCTCTTAGATGTATAAATTATGCAGTATGCTATGATCAAGTAGTTGAAATAAAAGGCAACAGTTTCTGAAAACAACCTGCACAAAGCTGCACTGTGCCAGTTTCACAATGGTATAGTGAGACTTAGCGGTAATTAATTAATATTTCATACACGGCTTTCCAAGCCTTGATGAAACATTTCGTGCAGAAATGACGGACGGACGCTCATTGCACAGCACTCTTCTGCCATCCAGAAACACAGCAGGCACACCTTGGCGTGAACTCCTCCATTAAAGTTTAGTTTTCCACAGTCTGCAGCACTTTATCTTTCTATCTTGATAAGATCAATAAATGTTTTGCTGCGGGAGAGGGCAACACAGCTGTACAGAGGTTATGCACTGAATCCCAATGGGAAGGGAGAGGTATAGAGTATATATAATGAATTATGTACACAGAAAGTAATCAAGTACGTAACCATTGTGGGCAAAGAGGCAATTCCAGCTCTTACCGGGCAGACATTAAATGCGGAACACCTGCCTATTGCATCTATAAATAAAATCTCTGCGGTTCTTCCTTTCAGCCTGAGCAGCCGGAGCATGTGTTTTCTGGAGCAGCTGTCTGCTCAGGGAAAAGAGCAGAGAGTCACCCTGCGGTGGTAACTGTTTAATTTACATCGGTAACGACAGCCCTGGCACAGGCCGTCCTCCTCGCCAGCTCCCAGCGTGGTGGCGAGGGAATTCAGCTGCTAGAGCAGGAGAGAGGAGATTCCCCCTCCTTTCGAGTGATCCCCCGCCGCGCCGCGGAGCGCAGAGGGGGCTGGCGCTGGCTGCTGCTCCTCGCTGTGCGCTCCCACTCCCTAGAGGAGCAGTCCATCCCAGCTGCGAAGATGTGTGTGGGGTCTCTGTCCCAGGGAGCCCCCCGCAGCCATGTGATCAGAATCTCCAGGCATCCACCCCGACAGGCGAGGGGAGCCTGAAGCACGTTTTTCCTTTGCATAAACAGCTCTTTGCTGGTTCACTTTACAGCTCCGTGTCTCCAAAGACAGTAGGAAACTTCTGCTTCCCCCTACCTTGTCAGTGCAGTGCTGCCGAACCACTGTGGATAGCGAGGAGAGGACTTGTCTTCCTTGTCCTTCTTTTCATCAGACACCTCTGGGAGGGTACCAAGGAAATCTCCACTTCTAAAATAGTTTTATTTGTCTGGGACAGTATATGCCTATAGCCACATCTACCCCTACACCTACATTTGTACATATATCAAAGCCCATTTTGTCTCTAGGGTTTCTTTCTACAGTTTGTCAGGGAAATATGACCTTCACTTTCTAGCCTCTGGCATAGTGCCTAAGCAGGGAAGCTCACAGAAGACAGGAATACCCTAGAATGCTTGTGTATAGAACTGATACACTGAGCTGCAATTCTGAGGACACATTATTGGATCTGTTTTCATGCCAGACTGGTTGGAGGGAGTATTTGAAATTATCTGCGATAACAAAAATAAATACACTTCGAATTTCTAATTCTCTATCATTTTTCAGCTCTTTGTCCTCTCATTCAATCTGGATGTCAGCCAGACAGGTAACAAAATCAATCTCATGTGACTCAGATGACCATTTATGATCCATCAAGATTATCCATAGGTAGCAGAAATGAGCAAATTTACAGAAGCTCTCAATATTATTGTTGACTTTTTGGACAGCATGTTATTAATAACACAATATTTCATGATAATTGTGATTTATGACTGTGTAATTACTAGCCAAAAAGAGGACTGGAATTTGTGAGGAATGTGGAGATTTAAATAATTTATTTTGCCATGGGTATTAAAAGTGATTTCCTGTACATATGTCTACACTGGAAAATACATGAACTGTATTGAATTTGCCCCTTAGAAACAAGTAGCACAACAGAACTGATTACAGTTAACATTCAGACTGTATATTTTTCCCAAATTACTAATAAATAATTCTTAAAAATACAAGACATGCCATATAAAATTGAAGTCTTTGGTGCTCTGCAAACACCCATGTTCATTAAATTCAGAATGCGTTACTTAATCTTTAAGTGTAATATATACAGATAAATGCTTGATAAACTTCCATCATTTTAGAAGAACTACCTGCCAAATTAATTCAAATATTATTTTTTGTTCTTCTAATAGGGAAAAAATCTGCCTTCAGTGGTAAAGGTCTTTATTCACTCTTTCTTCAAATCTGTTTTCTGAGGGGTGTTTAATAGCCTATAGAAAACATCACATATTTTTCCATGAGAAACAGTGTGTTTCATCAAAATAGAAAGTTGCCACAGGAAAAATGACTTTGATGAAACTGCGCCCATGAAAAATGAGAAACAACGGCTGTTCCTCCTTGTGGCTGAGTCAGTGTGATACATGACAGGATTCTCCTAGACCTCTGCTGTGTGGTGAGGCCATGGAAAACACAGTTTGGCTGGGGAAGAGTGCCCGTCTGAAGAACAGGAAGATGTGGGGAGTCAACTCCCCAAAGGCTTTGTGGCAGCTGGATTGGACACAGAGATTATTGTTGACTCTGGTCACTCGATGATCCTTGTGGGTCTCTTCCAACTCACAGTATTCTGCAAACTGTGAATTGTTTCTGTGAAAACAAAAAGTTTCATTTCTGGCCAGTAAATCAAAGAGGAAAGCTTTAGTTTTGGAATGCCAAAAAATGCTTAATTTCAATCCAAAAGGTCAAAAATGCCTTAATCATGGGTGTTCAAAACCTCTGTTCCCTCCATCCATACATCCTATTTTTCTGTGCCGTTTTTGTAGGAAACAAATCCAGGGTGATTAGTGTCTCCTGCAGCGTGGAAATCCTGTGTCTTTGTTCTAGTTCCTCAGTTGTTCAATGAGTTTAATGAAAGCACTTGAAGCATTTTCATTTCTTTAAATAGAAGAAATGACAAATATGAAAAGTTAACTGCTCATACTATTCTATTCCTTCGGACAGTAGATGTTCTGTTACTCTGGGATGCACAAAAGTCATATTCCTAAGGCTGATAACTCCAATTTGCTGCTGCCTTGTGGCATAGACAAGCTTCTGAGCAGTTAAAACTTTACCAGTGAATTGGAAACAGTCTTCTCTTCCTCATTTACCTGCTGATGTGTTGAAGCACAGGTTTCCAGAGCCTGCACACCAAGCTTTATACAATCCACACAGAATAACTGATTGCCCTCTCAGGCAAGACAGAATCACAGAATCATTGATGCTGGAAAAGACCTTCAAGATCATGGAGTCCCACCTTTGACCAATCCCAACCTTGTCAGCTAGACCAGGGCACTGAGTGCCACGTGCAGTCTTCGACTGGCGACTCCTTGGGCAGCCCATTCCTATGCTTGAAAGGCATATAAGAGATTGAAGACTTCAGTAATTTTCTTGGACTCTTCAGCTGGAGTGGGATATGCTGGTCCTAGAAGACATGAAGAGGTCTCCTGAACACTCTCCACAGCTGAGCTGGGCAATGACACTCCATAACAATTGAGTAGTCACACATTACACATAGCATGTGCCTCCGTGAAAAGGCATGTCTGTCCAGAGCTGACCCCATTCTAGCTTCAGCAAGGGTATTTCAGTCTCCTGTATGGAGGTAAGCTGAGTACTCAGCAGTTTTCAAACTGTATCGCTTTAAAAATACCTACAGGATAATTCTGCACCATTTTCATACACAATGCTTTCACGGGTGTATCGAGCCAGAAGGACTTTCACCTCCTGCCTGTTATTTCATCCAGTGTGTCTTGCATTGCACTGAGAGAAAAAACAACACAAGAAGAATTCCTCATGTCAGGAGAGAGACCAAATAATAGGACAGAGAATATATCATGGGAGATAAGAGATTCATCAGCTGACATTAAGGCAGCTACGTCTTCCTATGTGCTACATCTTCCGATGAAGCCTGTAGGACCTCCTTTTACATGCTTCAGCTACTGTGGCAACAGCCACTAAAATCTTTATGTCAGTGTTTCAAGTGATGGCACCATGTCCCTTCACACCTTTCTAGATTGTTTTGGGAATAATCTGATGCCCAAAGAAACTTGTAAATTTATCGATCCTGGTGTGTGGAGCTGCTTTTTTCATTATGTATCTTGGACCTGTGGAGTGATTTACAGATTATGCCTATCTGGTTAAGGAATCAAACTCAGGATTGGGGAGCACAAAGTGTCTTGCACCACTCTATGTAATGCAGGTTCCCTGCAGAGCAGGCTGGTTGCATTTGCATTGCACAGCCTCTGACCTTCAGCCTGCAGCTTAAACTACAAGTGTTATTGCACGTTTTCTTTCATAGTGCCTGAGATCTGATGTCCTCTGTAAGGTTTGTGCCTCAGGCCAGTTGAGCAGTGGTTCCATGGCACAAAGTGGCTGTATGTGTCCAACGACATGGTGGTCCCATGTCAAGCTGATGCTGATGAACTCTTGCCCACACTGCCTTTGGGACCAGTCCTTGGCGTAGCCCTTGGCCCCAGTACCTACCCAGGTACTTACTCTTACCCAGGGTGGTAGGAGTGCACTAGGAGAAGGGCTTAGTTCTTCAGCCCTGGCCCTTTTCTGTGTAGGGTAAAGGTGTGCAGCGTAGCCACTGCTGCAGTATTACATGGCCACAACCATCTACTGTGGTTTTTTTCTTCCAGAGAATTATTTTTGTTGATACTGATGGATGAGTACCAGACTGGGAGAGGCGCATGATCAAATACCAGCCTGGACCCGCTTTGCAGAGCTGGGGAAGCCAGTAGTCTACAGCCTCTGAGTTAAGGCCCATTTTAAAATACTTCTGTGATAACAACACGAACTTTAAGTTTTATGCTTCTTACCCTGAATAGAAGGGTTGTTTTTTTTTTCAGGGGAGGAAAGGGTTTAAAGAACAAGGTATACTCACTGCCTGCCCAAGCCGTGTATTGAACAAAAGCTTGTGTAGGCTTCCCTTGAAATCCTTATTGCATTCATTGTGGAAAATTAGATTATTCTCATATCAGTGAGTTTCAGCTGCAGATTTCTATTTAGTTCATTAACTTGCCTTGAAGTTGGATGGAATCAGGAATATATTTCTCACTTTGATTGAGTAATTAGGGTTGATACTTTTTTGCTTTCATGCTACTCCTTTTAAAACTCTTTCAGCTGTGTTTTTGAAAATAAAGTGAGTGAATTTATCATATTTAGACATCAGCAAGCACCACATGGCAGAGACAGCTACTCTGGAATCCTAACGGGCTCTCAAGAATTATCCTCTGTGATTATCTCCACGTCTGAAGGACCATATGTCACAGTCTCTGCAAATGGCATCTGGTTATATCACACAAGGAGGTTTCTTCTATCTATTTTGAAAGCAGCTCAACCCAAACTGGTGAACAAATCCCTGAATATATTGAAAGGAGCTGTATTTCTTTGAACTGTGTTATTGAAACTGATATATTCTATGAGCTGGATGCCTGTTTCCTCTAAAGACTATCTAACTCTCTTATTATTTCATGTTATGTCAGAAAGGACACGTGCTAAATCAAATGAGTAGCTAAGCCAGTATACCTGAAAAATAATTATGAATGACCTTTTCCTCTTCTAGCTACAAATGTTATCCAGAAAGGGTACAACCCTTTCAGCTCCACGAAAGACCAGAGTACCTCTAATCTATCAGAGTAGAAATCTTGCAATGGGAAAGTACTACCACCTCAGCAAACAGTGCCATAATTACTCAAACAATTACTATATTGATCTGAAATTTCATAGGCCAAGCAGATGGCCTGTCTTTGAGAGATGTGGGATGATGATGTTTTTTGCAAGCTCCTTCTTGACTCAGTCCAGGTGATTCCACAGACCTTCCTGACAGGCCTTGATGCGCAGGGGCTGCATGTACATCCCCCACCAGGTCTGTGCTCTGATCTATGGCCCTGCCTACACGTATCAGTAGGTGAAACCTCTGGTGATAATTCTGGTAAGCTAATCACAAAATTCATGTGATATAAAAATCCCCTTGAACCTTCATTAGGAAATACTTTATTTCATGTCCTCACTGATGAGAGCAGCACATTCAGCACTTCCTCATGTCCTATCTATACAGCTTTCCTGCAGGCTTACAGTCATTGTGGCAAAGTTATGCCTGTAAGACCCCACGTTTTGGCCTCCACAGAAACACAGTCACTATTTTCTAGTTGAAAGTGGTGCGAAGAGTGGGTCTGACTCACCTCTAAGGAACATTAACAAGAACTCAGTGCAGAATCACTGTGAGGATGCCAATATCTTTCCCACATATGGGCTTAAAGGTGGAGAGGATGCAGTGTCGTAAATCTGTGTCTAAAACAAACTGTGCCTCATGAAAACATGCCAAAGGGGAATTGGACAGAAAACTGTCACTGTGCTAAGTTTGTAGCATGGCTTCTCTGTTTGGTAGCACTCTGACATTGAGCTTGGGGGCCACATCCACCAGCCCTTCACGTTTAGTATTGTCCAAGAAAAATGGAAGATCTGGAGACTTCCAGAAGAAAATATGAGGTGCCCTGGTCACATGGACAGGCTCTGCCACGTGCCTTAACATGAGTGGTTGGGCTGCCCTGATACTGGCACACCGTGCAAACTGTGCGCCCAACGCTGGGAAAGCAGCAATGTGGCCGGAAGCAGATGTGAGAAGAATCATCCCTGGGCTTTGGGGCTGCATTTCAGCTCCAGCCTTCATGCTGTGGTACAGCTGTACCCATCCCTATGAACCTTGTCTGCTGATCCCAGACTTGCCTCTGTGACTTGGTCCCAGAGGTGCCCTGTCCCCATGGCCAACGCCAGCCCGGCTCTGCTGGTCACCTCTGAGTGCTGGGGACAGGGCTGCTGGGGGGCGTCCCTGCTTTGGGCTGCCCCACTGCCCCACTGCTGGCCAGCCCAGCCTCACTGTGCTGACAACAGGGATTTAGGGGTAAGTGAAGCCAGACAAGGCTGGAATGAAATACAGTGAAAGAAAACCCACGTGAACTGGTCAAATCCACTCTTAGGCTCTTGAGATCTATGGGTGTCTGCATAAGGCAACAGCTATGGGGCTTTTAGATCTCTCTTTAGAGGGATTTTGAAATGAGGAAGATTACTGTTGCATTTAAAATGATGGATTCATAGAGATTTACATATTTCTTCAGCTCTTTCCTACAAGCAGTATATACATATATGTGTATATGTGTATATACTCGAGGGTGGAAATGTTTACTTTGCTCATTATTGTGAGCACCTCACCAGTCTTTTAGCTGTCACTGTATCTAGCAAAATGCTGCACTTAGCAGTAATTGTTATTTTAATTAATATTTGTCTGTATGATGCCTCTTACATTTAATGTTAGGCTTCTGTGAGTCACTGGTACTGATAAGTGACCTACAGTTGCATTAACAGCCTGTGTAATATATGGCCTGTCATCGCTAATACATTTTGATGCATTTTTCTGTATTTTGCTATTTTGGGGATTATGTCTGGTTTTACAGACAAATGGCCTAATTCTCAGTGCTTTGTCATTTATTTGTATTTCATGCCAATTTTTTGCACAGATCTAAATTAAAGAAAGGAAAAAATATACTGCAGAACCTCAGTGTCTCATAATAAAAGGCTGAATCCAGATCTCATAACTCTCATTTCAATCAGTCACAAAGGGACAGGTTCAGACCACTCATTTAAAAATATTTGTCTTCTTCTCCCTCCTGGTAATTTCCTAGTGATTTCTTATTGTCATGAGGAAATTTCTAATACATATATTTGCTCCAGCATACACAAACCCTTTTGCACAATGGGTTGAAATCTATCTGTGTTTACAGATAACTGGTCATGCCCAGCATGTGTCCATCCTCTGAAGGGTACCTGGGAACTTCTGGCCTTACACCAGATCACCTTTTAGTATAAGCAGCTTAGAGAATCCATTCAGAAGTTATCTAAGAGGGGCCAGAAAAGAAGATAAAACAGCTTTCAAGCTTCGGGGAAGTGCCTTGTGTAGTGGGTCCAGGCTCAGCCTGTGGGGATGTATGAAATAAATTATGTGGATAATTTTTGAATTGACATATTCAAGAGCTATGTGAAATATGAGTATTGTATGCTAATGAGAATTTTTACTTGAGGGTTTAAGCAGTTTTAGTCATATCTGGGAATTTTATTTTTGCTCCTTGTCCCTTGACTAACAATTGATTATGGGTCTTGAGATTAGCTCTATGTCTGTGTGGATGCATTTGCAAGCATATATAGTATTTACATATGTGCACGTATGTTTGTGCAAGAGTTGTGATACCATGATGTACAGCAAGAAAGAGTGGCCCTGAGAATCAAGAAGTAACTCTGATTCTGTTCATATGCAAAATCACACTTTCCCCTTCACAGCCATGTTGGCAACTTCCAGTTTCCAACCCTACAGTGAGAAAATACCTCATGTGGGTATGCTGGGCTCCTGCCACCAGCTTCCTCAGCCCTCAATATCCCTCAGCCAGCTGCTGTGGGGATCTGGTCTGTCCTTTCTCACCTGGGAGGTCAGAAAATGGTTACCTGAATCTCGGCAGAGAGAAAGGGTAAGATGAGTGGACAAGCAATAGTCACAGGATATCACTTCCAGACTTGTTGAGCTGTCATTACTGGGTGCTAAAAACATCAATATGCCTTAAAATCACTGTGTTGTCTTTTCAAAGCCGCTTCCTGACAGAGCTGATAGAACAAAACCCTGCAACTAAAATTCATGTTCATGTCACAACATGACAATGACAGGTGACAACAGTGCTAAAGACTCTGCACCCATGAGTCCTTCTAGAAACCTCTATGGAGAGGAGAATTTAGCCCATATAGGATCAGCTGCGAAAACTGTTTGGAATACGGCTGGGAATTCTGATGTCCATCAATAATGTATGGATAATGTGGCTGATAAACACTAAACATTTGGAACTTAAGACACACACACATGTACACATTCTCACTGTTTCCCTCAAGTGAACACTTACATTGTTCCCATTCTGGCATACAGACACAGAAGCTTAATTTTTGCTTGCTCTGGAAAGTGCACGCATGTTGTTGAAGTAAGCCTTGCAAAATTAAATGCACTGCTTTGGGAAAAATAAAATTTCTGGTTCAAAAGTAGAATTGAAGGCCTCACAAATGTTGCATCTCCCCAAGTCTGCATTCATACAATAATCAATCAACAGGTTCAGGCAGATGAAGACTGAATGAAGACGATTTGCAGAGTCATGAGTGCGGGTGGCAGACTCCAAGTCATTCAGCCAAGCTCTGGTGTAAGTACAGCCTTCAAAGACAAGTTCAAGAGCATGGACAGACTGTATAAGCAGCAGAGCTTCTGCTGGCATTTGCAGCAACAACAAGGAGATTATCAGTAGTACACTCTGTAGGATAATCATTGATCACTGTCAAGGGTAAAGACATGATTCCGTGCATTGAGGGGCTCAGCACTAAATCCAGAGCGTGTGAGTGGAAACCTTCCATGTTGTTCTGTGCATCGCCAGGCTGCTGCCATCAGACTACTTTGATGTTTGCAGCTTCTTTGGGAAGGAACAACCCCACGAGGTGTTGGGTGGGGCTCAGCCCACTGGGACTGGGAAGGGTGATTTAATCTTGTCTAAGACTAAAAGCTCTTTCTTTTAAGCTGATTATGCATCATCTGGAGAAGACTGATGAAAACTTTCAGCTGAGATTTTGTAACATCAATAAAACCATCCAGGAACAATTGTTTCAATGTAAGCTCCCCATTTTCTAGAAAGCCTCATGTTTAAATTAGAACAGGAAAATGGCTTTTCCAGGAGCATCATGGGAAGGAAACGTCAGTGAAACAGCCATTCAAAACTCCACAATATGGCATGATTGGCCAATCTATAAGCCTAATTAAAAAAAAAAAAAAAAAGAAAAAAGAAATATTTATAATTAAAATTCTTTTTTTTTACTCACCAAGTGCCTGGCATTTAGCGAGAATAAATGCAGGCTATGCATCTTGGCCTGTGAATACGGCATCACTTAGAGAGGTTTATTTGTGAGGCAAGCATCTTGTTCTGATACACTCCCAAGCTCTCTGATAAATTCATGACTACCATCAAGTTATGACATTAGTTACTGAAAATCACTTGCTTGGTTATGATGGGTTGCTCTGTTTTTTTCAACACACTTTGGATCTTTGGATTTCTATGCTGCTTTCAGCCAAACCTTTCTCTCTAAGAACTAAATGACTTCTGAGTGAAACAGACATCTCTGCAGTACATTCCTTTACTTTTCTGCCAGAGTAAATCTAGATAAACTCCACAGAATCTAGTGAAATTGTTAAGTCTTTATTAAGGAATGGAGACTCAAAATACAGGCAGTGACTGTAGTATATGGTATATTGATGTATGATCCACTTTCAACGGGTGTGGGAGTACGCACACCACTGCGTGATGCTCATGATATGTCTTGAATGTTGCAGCTGAAATGGAATGAATTATAATTGAAACACTTGGGCTAGTGGTGCTAGCTAGCTTGCTTGCTATTTTTATTAACCAGTCTTTCCCTGTTTTTCCTCTTCCTAAGGAGAAGATTGATGCTTCCTTAGGAAAAAAAAATTATGAACCTAACCCGGTCTTTGCGCACTGAATTATGCATGGAGCCACTGTAATTGCACCTATCAGTCAATGCCTGCAGAAAAATGCAAGGCTGGGCAAGGAATAGCTGTAGGTAAACACACATTTAGTCTTACTGTGGTAAGACTGAGTGTGCATTTTGTATGCACAGTTGGATGAACGTTGTTATGACAGCACAGCTGAGTTCATAGCAGTACAGTGAGGTGCAGGAATATTGCTTTTCTTCTGGGACTGGCCAAGAAGGAAAACTGCTCTTCTATTTCAGTCTAATGCTTTAAGACGTATTCTGTCTCAGAGATCCATAGGCAACCAGAAGCTTGAGAAGCCATCCTTAGTCTGTCCCCTCATAGATGTGTTAACACAATTCTTGGCAAATGTGCACCCAGTTCTTCAAAATCTTCAGCATGAGAGGGTCCACAGCCTCCTGAATTATCAGTACAGTCACGTAGGAACTCTACTGTTAGAACAGTTTTCTCACTATTATCCAGTCCAAATCTTTCTTGCTGTAATGTGGGCCTAGGTGACCTCCCCTAGGCACTATGACCATAGAGAAAAAACAGATTCACCCTCTTTGCAACAAAGAAAACTGCTAGTTAGCGTGGCAAAAGTGGTGGGAAGATCTGAAGTCAATAGAATAACACACTCAACTTTAGAAGAGAAGTATTGTTAGCTCAGATGCTGCTTCATTAGGAGATGGTGGCCTTTTTCAAACATTTTTAATCTTTTAGGATTTAAAATTGTCACTCTAGAAACATAGCAGGTAAAAATTACATAGATAGACCTTCTTTCTGCAAAGTGCGCGACTGCCCTTATCAGAGGCTTCCTAGATGCTGATTTATAGTAATTTTTAAAAATATTTCATATACATTTCATGTACTTATGTCAATATATAGACAGAGAGAAGCATCATTCCTTCACTGTAATAGCTTCCAGCAATTTCAGTTTAGCAATTCCCTTTGCAGGCATCAAATTTGGAAGCTTAATGTGAAATATTCCTGGCTACGTTTAAACAAATAATTGAGACAGAAGATGGAGGGTTGTTGCACAGAAACTTCTCTCCACTGAGGTCTGCTAAAGGTTTTTCATGCCTCTCTTTTTTGAATCTAGAGCTTTTTGAAACATTTTCACTAGAAGATCGATCAAAGATAAGGGGTGCCTCAGTGGTGCTTCCTTTGTGCCGGCTGTGAGGGCGTACTGCTTGCAGATGGCACTGTCAGCAGTTCAGAGGGTTGTTCAGAACAGTGTGGTGTGAGAGGGGGTGCACTGGAGTTTGTCTGATCTCAGGGTGGGTGGTGGAAGCCTTATAGGAGTGGAAAAGGGCAATGCCAGGGTGGAAAGGTGGGCCTAGGCACTACTGTTGTGGGGTGAGAAAGAGATGTGCTTTCACTATCTGCACAACAGCAACCTGGCAGAGCAGGATCAAAATCCTTGTTAATAAATACCTCCAAGGCTGTAAAAAGGGATTGCTGAATGGTTATATAGGATGAGTAAAGGCATACCAAGAATGGCAGAAACAGATGAAGTCTGTGGGTTAACAGCCAAGAAGGACAAACTGTCAGACAGCTTTCCACAAAATCCTATCATTTATGAAGCAGGATATAAAGTTGTTCAAGAAGCCTCTTCTCAAGGAGAAAGATGTTTAAAAATTTATTTCTGCTTGAGGCATTACGTTATGCTTTTCATAGCATTTGTGAATACAAATATCAGATGAAGGACATTTATGGTCATTCTTATTACTGAATACTCTGGAAGGATGGGGGTTGCCTAATTTCACACTTGTAGTCTCCACCCATCCATAAAACTTTTGCAAATCCCACCCTCAAGTGATTTGTTGCATGCTGTATGTCCAGTCACTTACTCTGCTGTTAGTAGCAGCCTTTCTCCGAGATGTGCTTTTTCAATCATCAGAGTGTGTTTCTTCCCAGAGCAATGAGTTACCACTTCATATATTTGTTACTACACGGAATATTAATATGGTAATCATGTCTGTCTCCTTAGGGGACTCGTATTTTATGGCAGCAATTCAATACTGTTCACTATTTGGAGTTAAAAGAAATACAATAGCTGGAGATTTTAAAGGCCTTTTCTACAAAACAGGCAAAAACCATACCAGAAATCACCTCTTTAGTTCAGAAAAAACCCGAACAACCCACAAAAACCCGAAAGAAAAATACATTTTGTGATCACCAAAACCGTGAACTACTGTTCATGATCACTGTTGGTTTTTTTACACACAGAAGAAAATGTGCCTTCTGAAAAATATAAAACGTTGTGCTTTTCTGGTGGGGTCCTGAAGAAATCACACAGCCCCAAAGGGTTTTGAGATGTGTGCCCAAGGCTGCAGGGTGCAGTGGAGTAACCTAACCCTGTGTGAGCTCAGGGGCAGAGCTGTGTGAGAAAGGCTGCAGGAAACCTTATTGGGGCAGGGATGCCTCCAGGAGCTTCAGCTGCATTTCAGCTTCAGCCTTTGCTCCTGCTCACTGTCTGACCTTTCTGCAGCTCTGCCCACTCCTGCCCACAACTTTCACAGATTCTGAATCCCTGCTTGGCCTACAAACTGCTCCATTCCCATATCTGGGGCCACAGTGCCCATCCAGCTCCACTTGCCACCTCTGGACAGCGGGATGGGGCTGTGGAGAGAGGTCCCAGCTCTGACTTGTCCTGCTCTCCCCCCTGCCACCTGTCCTGGCAGTGCTGTGGCCAGACCCTTTCTCCCTATAGCTAAGGCATTACTAGAGTGAAGAGGTAGCCATGATAGCTTGTATAAAAACCCCTCACAATTGATTTTATTCCCTTTTTCACTGTAAAAATAATTCTCAGTCAAAGAGCAAGAGAAAAACCATATTTGTAACCATTAGTTTAGCTGCTGGCATGGCAGCAGCTCTTTGGGTCTGTGGTACTTTTGAGGCTTGATTCTGTAAATACTTACACATCTGCCTATCGTACCAGGGATCCAAATTCATGGATGTAAGAATATGTGTGTGTGTGCATATATACATATGTATACATATATATATGTGTGTGCTTATCTTTGCGGGAAGCAGACTTTGTTCCATGGATAATATATTGCCTGAATAGTCCCAGGCTAATCTATGCCAATATTTTAAGCTCATTTTGCTTGATGGCAGATGGACACAAAGAGCTTATAACATTAATTTTCTTATTGGATCTCATCTGACAAAATCCCTGGTTGCTTTCGTCTCGCATTATTCTTTTGTAGATACGTGCCTAATAAGCTTAAATTCTGAAAATGAATATTTACACTTGCTAGTAGCAAGGGATAGTTAAAATCAAACGTGCTTCATGGTCTTCTGGGAAAGTCAGCATTAAAGCACTGCTTTCAATAATCAATAAGTCAGCCAAGCAAATCTCTAGACTGTTGTTACAAGGGAATCTGTCATCATGCAAAGGGAAGATTTGTCTCAGAAACTGCTAAGTAAATGCTTCTGCCACTTAGTAGTGGTTTGGTAGTTTGTATTTGCTACAGAGCACAGCCATGCACAGGTTTGTTTTGCATTCCAAACAGAAATAGTGTCTGGACCAAAGCACCCATAATATGCAGTCCTCACTGACTTGGATCAGTTTAAGGATGGGAAGATACCCTCTATATTTCTTGGCTCAAACTCTTCCTGTGCTTCTTCCTCTCCCTTTTCCTCGTGTCTTCTGCATTTTGTACCTCTCAGCATTAAAATACTAGGATAAATTTACCTGACGTTTTTACAGACTATCAAACAAATAAATACCTCACTGATCTGTATCCACCTGTGACAACTAACACCCCCCAAAAGGTTTGTCACTCCCTAATAAATGTCCAAATGCAAGGCAAGAACTTGAGCTATCTATTTGCGACACTATCATAATTTTCTTACTAAGTGTATCAGAAAACACTTACTGGAAAATAATAAAAGTCTCAGTATGATATGAAACTGAGCTTCACTTCTACAAACAAAATGCATTGTGGGCTACACTGTTTTTAGCTTTTACCACAGTGCTGGCTCACTTCCTAACTTTGTTTGAATATGAGCTTAAGGCTTAGGACCTAAAATCCTTGGTAGACAGGTAACTGCCCCAAAGGGTCATGTTTGGAGGCTCAAACATGCACATGATGGTTCCATCCAAACCCTCTCCATTGGCATTTATGCTCCTTTCTGCAGCTGCTGAGATTTGCCTCTGTCTCAGAGGGAATATGAATGACTCATTGTTTATAAATCCTTTTCTATTCCGTAAATCATCTCTCTTTTTGGACATCCTTCCTAGAAAATGTGGCAGGTGTTGCGGTGAGAGAATGGGGATGCAGATTGGATGCTAACATGTGGGTGCTGCTTCCAGCTCTCGGGCACATCTGAGAAATGGTCAGGTGAACAGGGTGGGCCCCAGTGGAAAACACAAACTCTAGGATGAAAACTGTGTTTTATGCGGCCGGGTTGGTCCTGTGAGTAATTGAAAATGGAGCTGCTTGTCGTTGTGACAAGTACTGCACATAGGGCAGTATTAAAAACACATAGGGTCTGTGGATACTGTGGCACAAAACCAACAGATTCAAAGATGTAGGCAGGCTCTCCCCTCCCAGGAGATAGAGAGGATTAGAGTTGGGGCAGCAGAGAGGATTAGAGATGGGGCACCCCAATCCACACCAAAGCCCACTGACATGTAGCAGTGTAATGTCTCTTGTGATGGCATTGGCCTGAAACGTTGGGGTTTTTTGGCTTGATCTTGGACCCTATCCTTTTCCCCCTCAACATCCAGCCTTACATGATGGCTTTGTAGTGTTGGCATTTATCAGTGTCTACTTGTCCTCCCCTTCTGTTCTGCTTTATCTAATCTGTGTACAGGAGATACAAGTCCTCCTATCCATGACCTTTGCCTTTCCCTTGTCTTATGCCCATTAACAGCTAACTACCCTCATCAGAAGAGGCTAATTCCTTTATATTGACAAAGCCAAAGCTCTGTGAAATCAAAGGTGAAACTCCCACTGACTTCAGCTGGAACAAAAAGTGGATCAGCTTAATCAAAGAACTTTGTTGGAGAAAAGCAAAACAGAAGGCACAGACAGTAAGTTCAGCCTAAAAGAAACTCACAAATGATTAAAAGCTTCCAAAGATGTCACACCTTCCTAGATATTCAAGTAACATCTAAGATGACATATCTACCCTTAGGACTGAAGCCCGATACAGATACCACCCACCTCAATAAATGCTGCTCTTCTAATTATAACGCTTCCTTCAAAGCTGGAGTGTGGGGGCACTGGCAGGTTAGCCACTGGTTGTAATACAATTTTATTTTCAGTGACCGGTATTCAGTGGCTGCTGTACGAATTTCCTTCTAAAGTTACAATTTCTGAACCATGCCACTTTTCACTAAGATGACAAACACTGGCATTTGGTGGGATGTGGTATTGATCGCATCAAGCTCTGCTATGACGGCTGGCAGCAGAAGAACAGCGCGGGAGCCAGCCATGCCCGGCTGGATCAGATGGCTTCCCTAGGGTTTGTTTTCATCCTGCAGTACAGTTCTGACTTAGAGTGAATAAAATCACTGAAAAGGTAACATGCTGATTTGCTGAATTATCTATCAAGTGAACTGCTCAAAGCAGAGATAGGGCCAACTGAGAGAAGTACAAAGCACACTGCTCTGATGGCTCGGCTAATTCTCCACCTATGAGAGTTTTATTGCCTACTGCTGCACGAAGAGGGTTCAGGCACTGAGCAGTTTCCACTGGATGAATGAAAGAGTTTGGGGATCTTTCAGCAGGAAACATCACATTTTACAGTCCTAACTTTTTTTTCTTGCTAGTGAACATGAACATTATTTTTTAATTTCTCATAATTCTTTTAAACATACCATAATATCAGACCCTGATGAGTAATCCAAATAGCCAGTGATCTTCTGGTATACATCTTCTTGCAAAAACTCTATGGTAAACTATTTCATGGAGAAAATGAGCGATGACTTTCTATGCCTTAAGACATTTTACATCATGAAAGACATGAGCAATTAAATTGCCTTCTGCTCAGAACTGCTAAAATGGTCAAGAAGAGAAACAGTTCCGGTGCCCCATGTGAGGCCAGTTCTTTCCCATATGAGCCAATTCTTTCCTCACCTGACTGTTCTTCATCCAATTTATATATATGACAATATATATGCTCAAGCTGTAGAGAAGATTTCAGAAAGCAAGTCCTTTTCAGGGAGATGTGTCACCCTCTGGACTGAAATTCTAAGTTGTACTTTTAATACAATTGAAGATAAATGGTCTTTGTCTTCATGAGAGTGAGAATGATCTCCCATACAAAGCTCTTTGATGTCTATTTACGAAGAGTGCCTCATAAAAAAGTGATATTGATTCTTATTTATTAACTTTATGTATTTCTGGAAGTTACATCTTTTATTACCTTTAGATTGAATGACTAGGCCTCTTAATGTCATGGAATCGTAGAATGGTTTGGAATGAAAGTGACCTTGAAAATCATCTAGTTCCAATCTCTCTTCCAGGGACACCTTCTACTAGACCAGGTTGCTCAGAGCTCCATCCAGCCTGGACCTGAACATTTCCAGGGATGGGGCATCCACAGCCTCTCTTTACAACCTGTTCCAGTGCCTCACCATGCAACCAGTGAAGAATTTCTTCCTAGTACCTAACCTAAACCTACCGTCTTTCATCTTAAAGCCATTGCCCCTTGTCCTATCCCTACATGTATCTGTGAAAAGTTCCTCTCCAGCTTTCTTGTAGGCCCCTTTAGGTACTGGAAAGCTGCTAGAAGGTCTCTCTAGAGCCTTTTCTTCTCCAGGATGAACAAGCCCAACTCTTTCGATCTGTCTTCACGGGAGAGGTGCTCCAGCCCTCTGATCATCTTCATGGACTCCTCTGGATTCACTCCAGCAGATCTGCATCCTTCCTGTGCTGGGGACCCTGGAGCTGGACGCAGCACTACAGGTGGGGTTTAATGAGAGTAGAGCAGAGGGGCAGAATCCCCTCCCTCGCCCTGCTGCCCATGCTGCTTGTGATGCAGCCCAGGACGTGGTTGGTTTCTGGGCTGCAAGGGCACGGTGCTGGGTCATGTTGACCTTTTTATCAACCAGCAACCCCAAGTCCTTCTCCCCAGGGCTGTTCTCAATCCATTCTCTGCCCAGTCTGTGTTTGTGCTTGGGGTTGTCTTGACCCAGGTGCACTTGGCCTTGCTGAACTTCATGAGGTTCGCATAGATCCACCTCTGAAGCCTGTCAAGATTCCTCTGGATGGCATCTTTTCCCTCCAGCATGTCGACCACCACACAGCTTGGCATTGTCAGCAAACTTGCTGTCATTGTCCTTGTTACTGACAAAGATGTTAAATAGTGCTGATCCCAATACTGAGTTCTGAGGAACACCACTCATCACTGGCCTCCACTTGGACACTGAACCATTGACACAACTCTTTGAGTGCGACCATCCAGTCAATTTTTTATTCACCAAGTGGTCAATCTGTCAAATCCATGTCTCTCCAGTTTATAGACAAAGATGTCATGTGTGAGTGTCAAATGCTTTGCATGATATGATGCTATAGGACTTATTTTCCAAACATCTCTTACTTATGTTTATGTTTTCTGATTTTTTAAAATTTCCTTCCTCTTTTTCTTCATTTTCTTTTTAAAGCATGTAGAGATTTAAAAAGGTGTTCTGTAGAATAATTATCTTGTCTAGAAGGAGATCAACACAAAGCTTGAGAATGAAAATAAAACGTGAAGGTGACACAAAAATTCCCACCTCTGAAACTGTGAAACTTCCTTTACCAAACATTTAACTAATTCTTTTTGATAAGTATTTACTTCCCTGTAATTTCCACTTGTGTTGTTACTGATTAAAAAAGCATCAGGAGGGCTTGTGCAGGTAAATGCTAATGTTTAAGTATCATAAACCACATTTAAGAAAGGATGAAGAGAGCAATGTTTCCCTGTGAGAGAGCCCCTATGCTGTGGACAGTGCTGTTCCAGCATAGCCAATAACTTTGTTAAGCTCTTTATCCCTTCTCTGAGGGGGATGAGCTGTTGCTGAGGCTGTGGCCATCCATGGAAGTATGTGACACCCTGGAGAGTCCAGAGCTCTGGCACCTTTGCTGACAAAAAAGGCACTCTCAGCGGGTGGCAGAGGGGAACCAGCTTTGCATGGCTCTGCTCTTGGTTGCAACTGGAAACACTCCAAAGTCTGGTGTTAACTAGTGAAGCAAACCAAATACAGGACAAACAGCCCCCTCCAAAACACAGTTCCTAGGCTGGGATAACACTCAGTAACTCCATGTCACTCTGTGTCATTCAAGGATGAAAAAAGAAAGGGAAAGGGGAGGGAAATTTGCTATTGAGATATGTATTTATTGAAAATTTTCAAACCAGCAAGACTGCTTTCCACACTCTGAAATGGAAAAACTTTATAAATATTTTATGGATCCAGAGGCCATTAGCTAAATACTTGTTTAGAAAACAAACCTGTGAATTCAGCAACTGGGGATACCCATATGAAAATCTGACCACATTGACTTTTATGGTGCGTACCAGTCAGTGAATAGATATTATAGTGCCTGTGATTTTCAAGAACAAGTTACCACTCCTTCTTTGAGCAGTGATGGTCCATGGTTAATTTCAAGATGATTCTGGAGACTCAGCTACCAAGCTGCAGTGAGACTGCTGTGCAAATACAACAGTTTTCCACTGAAATAGGTCAGTTCTCCAACATGATCAGCAGTCTGCTTAATTCCCAGACATTAGGCTAATTGGATTGTCCAGATACAAGATACAATAATCTTTTGTATTCTTAGAAATAACTGTGGAATTACAACTTTCCCATAGGTTTAGCAGTTCTCTCCCCTGTCTCTTTCCATTAAAAGAATTCAATCCTATTTCAGAAGATAACCTTGAGAGAATGAGGAAGGTACAGGCTTTGCCTCTATCTTAATAAAAGTCTCATATGAGGGTTTAATTAAGAGAGAGAAAATACCCAGGAACGAACACAGGATTTAAAGCAAAACAGACCTCAAATAAGTGAAGTAAGAATCAGAAATGTGATTCAAAAGGTCCCCCTGCTGAGACAGAGCAGAGTTTCTCACTGAAGCTTGAGATCTGACATAGCTGTTTTCCATTTTCCATCTGTGATGCCAGTTCTTATCCTTCCTTTTTCTTTCTTCTGTCTTGGCTTAAAAGGCTAAGAAGTTTTTTCCAGCTTGTTTCTTTTTTTGAGTTTGGTGACACTTTTCTTGTGGCGTTGTGGTACTAAGGTTTTGCTTTTGGGTACTTTTTGTAAGAGTTTTAAACACCCAACATTCCCACTAGTCCATCTCATAGGCCTTTCATTGCATTAAAATAAGCAAAGGAGAAGCTGCTACATCTGCTGTGTTACCTTTCTATATTCTACTAGGCACACAATGTTTTCTGTAAACAGTCCTACCAAAGAAAAAAGTAGAGGGATGCAAAGAATGGAGAAACTTAAGCTGCCTGATGTGATGTCTTCTCTGATGATTTTGGAGTGGGCTCGTTTCATTATGCATGAATATATTAAACCTCTCCCACCTTGATAATTTTAACTGTACAAATCTCTGGAAAAATATTTTAGTAAGTATGTTGCACTCAAGGGATTTCAGAGCTCAGAAAGTGAAATCCATCTATCTTGTTTATTCATTGATGCATCCTTCCCTTGAGCTTCTGAGGTTTTGGCAGTAGGGCTTAGTGAAGGAGTCCTAGGAAAAATTCTGTCTCACTTCATGTGGCAGGTGTGACACTGAAAACACATTACTTTTCATGGAGATGGTCTTGAAGGTGTGCATATATAATTGTATGCTTAGTCAACAATTAGTCCTTCTTTCCAGAATTTTAGTCTTATAAAATCTCATGGTGTTAGAATACATTCACACTTTCATTTGAGTCTAACACCTCACACATTTGAGCTACACCTTTGTCTGCACTGCACTGCACTGAAGATAATGAGATACTATTACTGGGATTCCTACATGATGCTACAATGATGCAAATGTATTGCTTGGATTCATAGATGATGCTATAGTAGATATAAATGCTAGGAAACATTTAAAATTTATCTTTGGCTGACAGACTAGTTTGAAAATGTGGTTGGCCACTAAAGGGGATGTTTTTCCCAAGCTAGATTTATTTGTTCTAGGAAAGAAGTTTTAAAAGCCAGTGAAATATTCCCAGGATAATTCATACACAGCTGACTGAATAATTCATCATGAATAATGTATTTAGATTTTGCCTCTCTCTTCATAAGGAGATTAGGATATTCTCAGATACATTAATTATTCAAACTAATACTGAGTTTTCTCATCCTCCCCCTCCAAGGGTTCGATTCTGTCACCTTTATTCAAGCTGAGTAGCTTTTTCTGTTGGGAATTGTGCTGATTTTAGTGGCAGTTCCTGCACAGCATGGTATGGGGGAGAGCATCTGGACGCAAGTGAAAAGGTTACAAGCACTTGTGAATATTTGATAGTTGTACTTGGAAGCTCCTCCTGTATCGGATTGCTATGCAAATCCTAAGAGATACTTTCGTTAGCTCTTGTAACTAACCATCGCAATCCCAATTTATTAAACATACAATTCAAATTTTGATTGCAGCTGAGAGGTGAGCTAACATCTTGCTTTCCATGAGCAGTGGAGCTTAGCTTTGAACATTTTGCTGTTGACAGAAAGTGAACAAAAAAATCAAGAACGGAGGCTAAAAGAAATGTGCCTGAGTGTGCAGTCACTCAGAATTCCTCTTGTTACCAGCACTGCTTCTGGGAACTGCCACAACACATGGGTACATTTTCAGCATTGAAAAAAATGCATTAATCACCTCTGTGTCTTCCTGTTCCCTGTGACTGCAGTTCTTTCTGGCAAATATTTTTGGTATAGACTTGGCCTTTGATTGGGCAGATGAGGCTTCCTTCTCAACTTCCAGCAGCAGTGGCTAAAGAAGAGCTGGAACTGCAGATTGGGGTATACCACCACTGCAGCACACCCTCAGAGGTGCTCTGCAGCTATTAGTGCCACCCAGCTCTGCCGAGGAAACTTCATCCTGGTGGCTCTATGGGATGGTGTTTCCAACTCCCTGGCTAGCTGTGCTCCCAGGTCACCTCCCATTCCTCCCACCCAGCTAAGGCCGGAAAACCCATCTCAGCAACCATGTTTTGGCTAACAGTTTCGTGTTTTATAGCTAACTGTGGTGTGCTGAACTGAATATTCAGTCTTTTTGAAAGAAAAGTATAACGTTTTCCTAAAAATCATACCATCTCTTCCAGTGACTAGGTCAGAAAATCTCTGTTTCAACACTCTGCCAAGATTTCTCCTTCTTCTTGGGTTAAAACCAAGAGCTACCTCAGAGGGGAAGACTTCGGACTAAATATAGACTGTATTCTTACATAAAAAATGTAAGATGTTTTATGTAAGAAGATTATCCAATATTTTATACACCTACATTTTCTCCATGTGAGGAAAACGAAAAGTTCTGCCAATGTGAAGTATAAAACCTGTAATAAAACCTTTGGAGCAAAGTGCTGTGCCTCCAACATGGGGATTGCAGTCTTCTGTCTGATGGAGAAAGGGCACCTTATCAATACATGTATTTGCAACTGATATGCTTTCAGTGTCTGCACCGGAAAGTGGTTGCCTGGTTCTATTAAAGTTCAAGCCAGACCGGAGTTGGCAGGTTTAGAATGCTTTGAACCTGATCCAACACTAATTTGATGGACAGAGTTGGAATAAGGCAGTTTAGTCCACGACAGTAAAACAAATACAAATAGTCTCCTGGCTCTCTGATGGTGTTTACAAGAGCATTAAAATGATTTCCCACTAATGATACACAGTTGTAGGGATCGCAGCACTATATCATGAGGGTAATGCTGCTGCTGTTGTGGTGTGGGTCTAGAGAGATCCAGAACAAAATGCCAGCAGAGGCACTGGACAATATACAGTGCCAGAAATTACATTCTAGCAAAACAGAGTCAAAGTGTTGCTGCTGTACTTCGTAAAAGAGAGAAGATAAATGCATGAAGTGTGCCTTCACATTGGCTTTGCCTGATGCTCTAGTGATGTATTTGATATTATTTACCTTGTATACACAGACCTGGTTTTAAATCTCCCCTCTGCGTGGCTTAAGTACCTTATTCCATATCAGATTCCTTGCTTTTTGTGTTAACTCAATGTCATGCCTTCTATACAAAAGACTTCTTATAACACACATTTAGGTTCAGGAGGATATTACAGAACACTTGCAGATTTGCTAATTTAGGCTTGATACTAACATTTATTTTTAAAGAAAGTTTGATGCTTGCTTTACTGTAACTACCACATTTTTCTCTAAATGAAAGGTAATAAAACAATGTTCAGAAGTATTTATGCATACATACATTTTGCACAAATGCTGTTTCAGAAAGCAGAGAATTTTTTATTTACCCTTTGGGCTTTTTCTCTGCCATAATGCAGGGTTCTCGTGTGACAGCAGTGTCTTTATTCCTTGAAACTACCAGCACTCATCTGGTTCAGTGGGAATGTAGAAGCCCTTGATTTCTTTTTGTTCAGGACAGAAGTTGTGTTAACCTTGCAAATGCAGTGAATGTCAAATCAGTAAACTGCTGACTAGCCCAACATCTGTCTTTTCAGCCTATTTATGCCATAGCTGTATGCTAAAGAGCACCATAAACCACTTATGATCTGACCCATTCTGTGCAAACAAAGCGAAATCTGCAGATAAAACAAACCATAATTCTAGATGTCAGTAGGTTGCAGATCGCTTGCTTAGTATTTTTAATGAAAGATGAACAATAAACACTCTTTTATCTCATTAATAACCTGCATATTATTCATATTAATAGAAATGGGACCTGCAAACTCATAAATATCACTAGATACTGTGATACTGGCCTTGCTGTGAGTGCTTTATGGGTTATAAATTACTTTAAATTATCATTAGACACAGGTTTCAGTGGAGCTGCACTGAAAAGCCCTCCCTCCCTCCTAGTTTTTAAAGGCATCACAAGGCTATAATGATGCTGAAAACTGGCACTGATGGAATTGAAAACTGTAAAATTGGAACTGATGTGTGACTTGGAGGTTCAGATTTTGTGATGTTTCCCTCTTGTGCCTTGTGCAAGAATTCTCTGGTTTTCCTGCTTCAGATTTTTAATGTGATTTTAGGGGTTTACTTTCTCCTGGAGACTGAATTTTTGAGAATCTTTGCAAAGATTCTCAAAAACATGGTTGCTATGGAGGCTGTAGAGAGGAGGTATGGAGTGGGGGAGACATCTAAATTGCTGTTACTAGAGCTCATTTGTGTACCTGATCCATTCACTTCCCACAGTATCTGATTGGATCACTGATGTCCCTATGATGAACCAGCAAGGCAAGGATTAAACTATCACATAATTTAAAAATAATTAAAAAGTTAAGGCATTTATAGGGTTTAGAAGATGACAAATGTTCAGTTGGACAGGAACAGGAAATTTCAGAATTTAGGATTCCCTTCCTTGTCTTTTTCTTCAGTGCTTTTGGGTTTGTAATGATTGTTCTGAATGTAACTTTACTTAGGTTCCTCACAGAGGGGGGGAATACTAACAGGCATGATTAGTCATACAGCCAGTGGAGTTCCAGCAAATTTGGCAACTGAGTAAACAGGAAAAAAAGTAAGGTTTTAACTGAATTTTTCTGGGCTAACCTAAGGCTTATTTACAGCAACATCACCCATCAAGAGACTGCTACCCCCACAGCTTTTCTGTTAGGCAAACTGCCCTGTGCCAGCTTTGGTGGCTTCACCGGGCTTTTCATGCTGTTCTAATCACTGTACCCTGTGCACAGGAGGAGGCAGCCAACAGCCCATGACGACACCTGCTTTTTTGGGGCCAGCAGCAGAAATGAGAATTAACTCTGCATCAACTTGTGTTTTGTTCTTTCAAAACCCCAACCTCAGATGCATTAATAAAATTTCCACTTGGAGGAAAAAAAAAAAGTCTGCTATTACCCAGGAGTGTTATTTTAGGTTCTGTGCTTTCTCATTGCTTGTAATTGTCAGGATTAAGAACCGTTCTCAGATTTCATCTCTATCTATTTCAGCTTGTTCCCAGGATTTACACTGCACTAGGTTGCTGCAGTTTGTATTCCCCTTGCTCTGTTCCCTCCCCATACATTACCCAATCACCAGGATTAATGCATTCCTGAAAGGTAAGGAGCAGAAGCCTGTCTCCTTGACAGCAGGGGACAAACTCATAATAAATACATAAAAATAAACATAAATAGTTAGAGCCAGCAGCAGATTGTGTTGGCAGTAAAGTAGGGTTTGCTTGATGCCTTATGGAAATGAAAGCTCTATCTTCTGCTTTCACTGCCATCATTATGAGAGCCCTTTTAATCTGCTCTCTGAACATGATTATCATTTCTGTAAACATAAAATATGCTGCTTTAACTCTAAGTTCCCACCCCTAGATTAATGTCATTGAAAGTAATAGCAATTAAAATAAGAGGCTATCCAGGCAGCCATTGCAAGTGCAGATTCAGATAACAAAAGAGCAGAAGTTCAGCAGCTGCTATGACACAGGCAGGAATACCATTTCCAACAGCCTTTCTCCACATCAGTTGCTCTTCCCCTGGCACCTGGCTGGTAATGGAAGTTACATCATGTGTGGCCATCCAGGGTAAAAAATTACTTTGAACAGGCCTTACAGGCCCTCTTACCCTATGGGACTTGACAGAGGTGACTGATCTGAAATGGCAGAGGCTCAGTGCAGCAATATAACATGGTACACGAGTTATTGCAATATGGATTAAGTGCTATATACAGATATAAAATGATTGACTGACTGCAATTGTTAAGATATGAATAAAGCAAGTAGAATTCTGTGCACTAAGTTTCATCTCACTGTCTTAAATTACGCATCCGTGTAGCAGAGAAGCAAACCCAACAAAATGGCAATACTGTCCAGTGAATTACCAACCTCCCAGAATGTGCCAAACCTGATCACAGTAACATCCAGCTGTCTTCCATGCTAGATAAAATTATTTTCTGATCCCAGGTAGGCTCCTGAGGGACCAGTGGGAGCTTTTGACTTCTGTGAAGCAGAACATTTGGAAACTGTGAATGAAAGTTTTATGCTTGTAGACATTGCAGCTAGCCTTGCTCTCAGTTTGTAAATGTCAGACTCAGTGCTCAGCTTCCCTATGACCTCTTCATGCTTCTCTGACAGCAGGAAAAGAGAGCATTGCTGGCGTAACTGGCTGCTCCCCAGTTTCCGTGCCATGGTAAAGTGGAATCCTGTTGGTGTGGGTGGGTCTGCAGGAGCAATTCTCTAGACCCCCCATAAAATCTAAGGAGTGTCACGGACATGTTGGGGAGGAAGGGACTTCACTGGAATCAGTTACCTATCTGTGCCTTCTAGTTTAACATGGTAAGAAACGAAATAGCTTCTTGGGTCTGACCACTTCTGGAGTAAAAGCAGCTGAGAGCCAGGAGACAAAGTGAGGAATGAAATGACCTTTTCTTGACTTTTCCTACACCTTCACTTACACTGGCAACAGCTAAAAATTGGCAGCAGTTTTAGTTACAGTTTTAGTTTTTTATATATTCACTTAGCAGCTCTATGGATGGTTTCAGATCAAATGTTGTTACTTTACACCTGTGGGATAAGATAGAGCTTATGGTAGAGATTATACTGAACAGCCTTTCCCTTTTGCAGTCTTAGGAACTTGCTCTGTGAACTGCTCTTTGTAGACAGATCATTAATTTCAAAAAATAAGCTGCCTGAGTTTCTTCTTTGATGGTGCAATTCCACTGTTAAGTGGCCAAATAGCTTTTACAAAAGCCTTTGTTTATGTAAAGAATAGATGTTCAGACTACTTTTTCCATAATTCAGGTCTGACATTTATCCTAAGCATTCTAACTTGAAGAAACTTTGTCCTGGAAACAATAAAAAATAGGGCTGGCCTGTGAATGTCTTCAGAAGATGTAGGCTGGGACAATGTCATAGGTGTACAAGGGGAAATATATTCTCATCCTACCTTCTCTTTCTCCTGTTTCAGGGTACCCATTTTTAGTCCTGTTTTTGTTGTTGTTTCTCACCTTCCCACCCCAAAATTGGTGGACCTGCAATAAAGGGACTTTGAGGCAGGGACACAAGGAGAAGTTTGCCTTTATCTTTGCTAAAGCCACTAGCAGCATGAACAAGCCACTGCAGGAACAAACCTCTTGAGGTGGGCTTTCTGCAGAGAGAAAGGAAGACCTGGTAACCTGGTCATTTCTTTGCTCCAGGAATAGTGCAACTACATGCTGTCCCTTCCCTTGGGCAGATGGCAACGTGGATGGTAATCTTGCAGTGAGTCCCTCCTGCTTAGCTTGTTCATGCTGTAACTGGAAAGTATTTTCCATGTGCTTGTGCTGTGCTGACTCCCAAATCTACGGAAAGAAGGACTGTATCTGTGGAAAGAAGGACTGTATTGAGATCAAATTTAATCTAAAAACTTAAAAATAGCACTGGGAAGATAAACCTGGAATAGCTCCCTCCGTCTACCGTGTACTCTGCTTAGCACTTCCTTTCACCCTGCAGCCCAGCCCATCACTCCCATGTGGTGTCACCGTCGCCATAGCATATGGTAGTTGCTGGACTGGTGCCATTGATTTCCAGTGAAGTAGCACATAGTTTTTGCATATAACCCTTCTGGTAAAATTCTGTGTGGTTTCTTTGCTGTGACTCAGTTAATTGAATCCTTCTTGTATGAGAAAGATGAAAGAGCGCATGAGAAAAACGACCAAAATATCTAAATCTTGTGATGTCCCGCAGTACCCTGATTAAAAATACTTCAGACTTGGTGCTGATGTTGTATGCGAGACAAAATGGCAGGTAAAAATCTTTATCACTGATCGATTCCATAAGGTCAGCTGTCATCTGAATGCCAGACACAAAGAATAAGCATATTAAAAAACTATTATTAGTTATTTTCATAGTCCTTTTAATCCTTATTTTTCTCCTGGCCTTACTCATATCATGAACCATGAGTTCATGCAAGGTGACAAACTGGAACCTTAAAAATGCACCATTTCTCTGGCATTACACACACACACACAAATTTCATGAGCTTTACAACAGCCATGGTCAAAAAGCATTAAAAAAAAATCTCCAAAGTTCCTCTTATTTTTTGTATTCTCCAGAATTAAGCTATGTCAGGTATTTCTGCAAATGAACAGCACCCATTGCAATTTCACTGAACTGAGAGCAAACTTTGAGCTTGTTTTTTTTCCCCTTCCATGTGCATTTTTTCAAAGCCTGTCAAGAAACAAGAACAGAGAGGAGACAGTCAGTCTTATGTTCTGGAAAGGTAATTGCCACAACAGTATATAAAGCTCCTCTTTTTTGGCTCACTAACTTTAATGCTTGAGGAGGATGGGTTGTAACTGCCCCAAGCTCAGTGTAAGGCACTTCACATTCTCAGGAGTATTTATTAAACTGAAGAGTCATCTCTTGCACTGTATGTGAGAAAGGTGAAATAATTATGCAAAGAAGTGAGGAAAAAGGAATAACTGATCATTTATTAGTGCACATGCATGTGTCCTTCTAATTCACGAGAGAGCTTTTAGTCTTGCTCAAACAAGGGAAAAGTACAGGACCTTGCCTGTGGGTCAGTGTGCAGAGTGTCTGAAGATCTGATAGGCTCTGAAAACTACTACCTGTGGCATAACTTGACACAGAAACTCTGAAATCAGCACACAGCATGGGTACTGGGCTGCCTCTTGTTCAGCTGATGCCTTTGATGTTTTATGACAGTTCTTAGTGCTGATGCGGCAAAACTACTTCAGAATGTGCAAAACCATAGCAACTGCTGCAGGAGGACATATCTGGAAGTAAAATATCCTTATCTCTCTAATTTTACCGCATTTCTTCCCTTCCAAGACAACAATGGCAGTGCCTCTACAAGCAGTGTTTTGTTGGGATAGGATTGGTTTGGAGTTTCAGAAGATACTCCAGCCCAGCCATGTGGAAGAGAGGCACGCATGCTGATGTGATTTTCCTGGGATAAGGAGTGCCAGCCAGTGTCTGGTGATTTTTTTATGGGATTAAAAGGCCTATGGGGCAGAAACCACTATTGCCCAGAGTGCTGGGTGCTCCCCAGTACTGTTGGCAGAGGAATATGGGATTGTAACACCTACTTCTAGGCCCCAGTGCCAGGACACGGCCCATGCAGAGACTACGTCCATTTGTCTTAAAAAAAAGTTGGAGCCCGATCTTAGAAGTTTTTCTGATGAAAATTCCTTTGAAAACAGGTATGTTTCTATGAAAACTTTCAGTTTAGCAGAGTTGGCCTTTCTGAGGGAGAAAAATATGTGTTCTGATATTTCCCAACTGCTTTAGTCGTGAGTGGTGCAAATGATGGTTTGTAAATGCTTACTGTCAGGTCTTGATATATTAAACTGAATAAAATTACATATATTTTTTGTTTATTAACATCTCCAAAATATATACAGTCGTGCCTCATTTTCGGTTTTTGAAGCAGGAAATATATATAACAACTTCAAACTTCTCATTGGGTAGGAAAAGTTAATTTCGAGTGCTTAAAAGAAAATTAATTGTAATGAATACACGATCAGAAATTGTCAAGTTTATTTTTACTTCTATTTTAAGACACTATCTTAGTTTACAGGCAGAGTACTACAAGATTTTGGAAATAAAGGAATACCACAAGGATCCAAATGAAGAAACCCATCCTTTCTGCTGCAAAACAAAAATGCAAAGGCGAAGACAGAGAGAGCCAGGACTGGCACAAGGGATCAACCCTAAGGGTGAGTGGGTGCTGGCAAGCCCAGCTAGCTGCAGAGTTACTCTAATACACAGCCTCCCTCAAATTCCTGGAATTGATTAGCTGTTAACTACAAGGAAAACAGTCGTGCAGCAAAAGGGAATAGAGGCAATTTTTGAGTGGTGTAATTTCTCCTGTGATCTGTCCTCCACACTGGCATGCCCTTATGCTACAGATAGCAGAATTGCTGCTGAACCAGTCAATGCAATGACATCGCTCTCCACTGTCAGAAAGCCAAAGGAAATCCGCTCATGATTTCTCCACCTGTTTCAAAGAGTCCTGCATAGCAACGCCAGAACACAGGAGCCTCTCTCGGCTCGCAGGGACTGAGAGCTCCTGCTCAAATCACAATTACTCTTTTTGAAAGAGGCCCTAGTTTAACAGACGAGCGGGGTTTGTTGTGCCCAAAACTGGGAGAAACCTGCCCGAAAACACGCTGCCAGCCCCTCGTAGAAAAAGCTGCTTGTTAAATTTCCGCCGCCTCCACCCCGCCGCAAGCACCGCCGCCGCCCCC